>JARHVA010000605.1:4705000-4984999 GCA_037957365.1 Torreya grandis | reverse complement strand
AATCGAGGTCAAGTTAGGAGGGAGACCTAGATGAAGTAGATGAGGAAGCATAATTAGAAAAGGCTAAATTAATGAGCCTAAGAAGTTTATAGGAAGAAGAAACTCCAATTCAAGAATTAAGCCAACATATCCTCACTGAAGAAGAAATGCTAAATATCAATAAAGTAGTTTTTTCCCTTAATTTTTATGTTTCTATGTAGATACTTCAGTTACAAATTTGATCTAGCTATTCTAAGGCCACCATTTTTAGTCTAGGTGATTCTTCCATTATTTCAACATGCACACAAATAAATTCTCCAAAGAAATGAGTTTATTTTGAGAATTTAGTTTCAGTTTCAAATTTTGATCCTAAAGTACTACCAGTCCCTCCAAATTATTTATATCAATTAGAAATATAATTATCTTAGTTTACACCTATATATTTAGTCATAATGATAGTCATAAAAACTCTAATCTTAAGTTAATATGTGGTTGAAGTCACCCCACAAAAAGAAACCAACCCATGGAAAAAAAATTACTTATCCACGCCTCTAATTCCCTATTCAAATAATTTTTTTATTAGCACCTCTAGAAATAACTTCCCCTCCAATGATCACTTCAACCTAAGTCAATAAAAATAAAGGGAACTTATTGTTTAATAATGGGTTAAAGAGATTCAACGCTGAAGAGATTAGAGACATAAGTTTGGTCATCACAGACTACCTAGAGTCTCCACTCATTTTGATAGGCAGAGTGGCAAAATTTAGAGGGTGAATAAGAGGAAGGTGGTGAACATAAATATAAGGGACTAAATTGAGTTTAAATAAATGAAAAACATGTTTCCCTTGGCTAAAAAAATCCAAAAAGAACCCTAGTGATCCAATAAAGTATACATATGATTTATGTTCTTTTGTGGATTTAGCTAGAGAAGCAATCAAGAAAATATACAAAAATAACAAGGAGGCATAACAAAAGTTAATGTAGAGATAGCTTATCCATGTTCCTTGATAAATTGTAGATAGTATACAGAGTGCAACCACCATGATGTATAACATTTTGAATAATATTCATGCCTCAAGGAGAAAAGTTAACCTAGGAGAAGAAAGGTGCTTAACTTTGGCATCAACTAAATTTTTTTGAGACAAGGCTTAAATTTTTGGTTTAGTGTTAAATAAGTAGTGCATTTAATCATTTTAACCTGATGTCTATCTAAGATGATGCATGGTCCCTTTGTTCTATTATTATAAAAAGGGATTGTGCCCTTCATTGACATACATAGATGAAGGCTTTGATAGTACATTTTTATAGTCATGAGAATGAGGCCTTAGAATTTTGAGAGATATGAGCTTCAGTAATGTGATAACCTCTATTATATAATTAGTAAATAGGCCTAATTTTGATGCACTCCTTAAATCAACTACATATAGCTTCAAGGAGGAAGTTGAGGAAATTGTTTACAATATTAATGATGAGATCATGTATTTGATAAATATTTTCAAAGATAGAGTGATGAAGGTTGAATTAATTGGAGCTGAATTCAAGAGCTCATAGGCAAAACACACAAGGTGTATGGTTGAGTCCATCAAAATATTCAAGCATGTCTTGCTCAATTTTGATATCATTAAAAAAGAGTTTGAAACAACACATGTAGTATTTGAAAAAATTAGAGCCATAAAAGGAAAGTTAGGGTTGACACCAAGCATGTAGATAACTAAAAGTGTGGCCACATCATCATAGGCTATTAATTTTCTATATCTATAGTCATGCATATTCTAAATGGGTTAGTTATGATTCCCCAAGTGGTTACATATATTTATATTCATACAACTGCCACTCAGCCATTTTCCTCTTCTAGTAGTGCCACACCAACATCAATCTAAATATGAATATGTATTTGTGTGTTTTAATTAATTTATAGCTAATGGTTCTTAATTTATTTGGCATATATATATATATATATATATATATATATATATATATATATATAACTTTAATAGAGGAATTATATTTTTTGTAAACACTTTTGTACATGCATGCTCTACATGATTTAGACACATAGTTATCTTATTAGAGATGTAAATTTAGACTTCGCTTGGAGGATGAGGCATCCCCTCTCCAAACATATATATATATATGTGTGTGTGTGTGTGGTGTGTGTGTGTGTGTGTGTGTGTGTGTGTGTGTGTGTGTTGTGTGTGTGTGTGTGTGTGTGTGTGTGTGTGTGTGTGTGTGTGTGTGTGTGTGTGTGTGTGTGTGTGTGTGTGTGTGTGTGTGTGTGTGTTTGTGTGTGTGTATATGACTATGTGTGTGTGTGTATGCATATGCATGTGCATGTTTCCTCTCTATCCATAAGAGAGGAGAATTTTGGACATTAAGATTAATAGGAAATTCTACATATTGTTTTGTAATTGATCTTGATGTGCAAATATGATTCTTATTCAAAACTATGAATCTTGTATCTTAATCTCTTGGTTGTACATGAGTTTTATTTTAAATACAATTATTCACATTATGTTATTTCTAATTTTAATGACTTCTATGTAATAATCATAATCTACCTTTGTATATGTGTAATTGCAATCTTACATCGGCAACATCCTATGATTATATATACTAAAGTTTATTGTATTCATGTTTCCTTGGAGTATTAACTATGTTTGATTATTGGTGTTCTTATAGTAACTTGTAATAGACATTGGTTCTTTATTATTTGTCCAACATTGAATCAAGTGCCTTTTCCAATGTGATTACCTTAAATGTATATAAAAAATTAGGTTTGACCCCAAATAAGTCAAAAAGAGTGGTATTACAACTAGACAAGTCTTATGTCCCATGTTTTATAGAGTTAAGAAATGTTCACATCTAGATTGAATTTGAGCCACATGTCAAATTTTATATATATATATATATATATATATATATATATATATATATATATATATTCTGGTCTTTGACATTCCAGAAGCCTATGGATTATTGTTGAGTCGTGATTGGTAAAAAACACTAAATGGGTATTATTATCATCAAAATTTGCATCTTTGAGGAGGTTATTTAGGCCTCCTCACTTAAGTGATAGAATGGATACACCTCTAGGTTATGGGTGGCCTAATCATTAATTTGAATCCTTATATAAGTATAGCTCCCTTGATGTTATCACCCTAAAATTAATACTAGATTTATTGCTTGCTTGTAAGGGAAAAGGGATAGAAAGGACTTAAAAAAAAGAAAATAGAGGTGATGCACAAAATTTGACACCATCCACTTGCTTATTTTGCATGAAGAACATGAATTAGGCCTAAATCTGATCACACTACTCAACAGGGTCCTTCAAGCATGAGTATTTCGATATTGAGGTCATAGATAATGTATTAAATAGAAGGGCTAATCAAGAGGCCTAATGAAGACACTAATGATTGAAATCCACTTATAAACTATGCAAGGATATCCAAACTCACCATGTGACCTCCAAGAATACAATTCATTTTCAAAGAGGTAGGAGAAAATAAATGAGAGAGTGAAGACACTACTACTAGCATTCATCAACAATCACACAAGTACACTGATTGTAAACATTTGAGAAGGTAAGAAACAACTTTATTCAACATTCAAAGAAATAGTAAAAGTGTTTAGTTGAGTATGGATTCACCATAATTATCTAAAGGATATATTACAAGCCTTGCAAGGCTATATATATAGGAGAAAATGAGAGAGAGAGAGAGAGAGAGAGAGAGAGAGAGAGAGAGAGAGAGAGAGAGAGAGAGAGAGAGAGAGAGAGAGAGAGAGAGAGAGAGAGAGAGAGAGAGAGAGAGAGAGAGAGAGAGAGAGGAACTCTAATGACAAGTTTCACTTCATCCAAGTTAGCTACAATCCAAGAAAAGAGTCTAAGAGAAATTTTATCCATATCCTTGGTATGTTTTGCTTAATTTATGATGATATTATAGAGGAATGTCATATAATATACTACTCAAATTATTGGATAACTCATCAACCTGATTTGAAACTGACCTTTTCACTTGAAGGAGTGACAAGTTGCACTTTTGATCATCTAACTATCATTTAGATATCATTGGGTCTTAATGATTCCTTATACATGATTTGAAACATTCAAATTGATATTGAAAAGGAATAAAAATCTCAT
The DNA here is from genome assembly GCA_037957365.1 of Torreya grandis. Classification (NCBI taxonomy): domain Eukaryota; kingdom Viridiplantae; phylum Streptophyta; class Pinopsida; order Cupressales; family Taxaceae; genus Torreya; species Torreya grandis. The sequence goes on along the minus strand of JARHVA010000605.1, from coordinate 4,980,882 downwards.
TTATATGTTTTTAAACCTTTTATCCTCATGGGACTCTCCTTCAAAGATATTCAATGGCTATGCTTAATCTACCTTGAGATTTTCCACTTCAAGATTGCATCTAGTCTTTAGAATGGCTTGTTTTAGACTTATAAAAATATTCCATCATCATTTAGACCCCTATAATGTATTGTATAGGATTATTAGACCTCTTCCCATGCTTAACAAACCCTCATAATTGATCAAGATGATTTCACACAGCTAAATCCTTGCAAATGATCCTAAAATTTCCATTTCTAGGTCATTTCCATACTTTTTACCTTCTACATGTCCAAGTAATGGTTCATTCAGGTGATCTTAGGATTGAAAAAAGTCATCCAAATTATTTCAAGTCATTTTAAGGGCATCAAAGTCATATAAAACACAATTTTACTCCATCGAGCTCCTAGAAGGGTTTAAAGAGGGTTTTAGGTCTATTTTGATCTTAACAATGATTCATAAAGGTAAGGTTCTATATGGAAGAATTATTGACATGAATTTATAGGTCATAGGGGTGTATGACATTCCCTAACACTATTTTCTTCCATATAATTTTTCCTCTGAGATCTAATCAAAAACTTGAAACTTCTCGAGCTCTTCACAAGGTGAAAAGAGGGTTTTTAGTGCTCGATCCTCCTAAGGATTGTTCATATTACATAATGTCTTTATCTATGGACTGATGCCATAAGTTTAAATTAGGGGAGTCTCCTTAAAAAATATAATAACCACTCCTTCCCATGCATACCATCAATGAATTTTTAATCAAGGTTTAGACCTCTCAGATGGACAGGCCTTTATATGAAGACCAAGGACTTTTTAGGCCTAAAAGCCTAAAAAATAATTTTTTTTAACTATAAATGTTTATAATGGGTATACTAATGTGCCTATTATTATTTTAAGATACTCTCTCATATGCCTTAAGGCCTCATGTTTCTCAGACTTGCCTATTCTACCTTTAGGTGCTCATCTTGGGTCAGACCCTACCAAAGCATGAGGATGGGTCATTCTAAATGATATTTTGTTATTCAAGTTGAAACTAGTAAAGATGTAAGTCTTCCTAATTTTTCAAACCTTATACTTCCTCCCAACCTAATTATTGAACCAAGAGATTACTTTTCTCTTCATATAATGTATGCAGGCTTGTTGTTTTTTGAGTTAGGCCTAATGACTACAAATTTAGAGAGTGGATCTTCTTTCACCAAGGCATTAATTGGATGTAAGGATAATATAATGTGTCTCATGTTATTTTTACCATATATTGTTGAGTTGTGGAGCTAAAAGCTTCACTAATGAGCTAATGTGGAGGTTGTTGGGCTTACACAGTAACCGACATCAGTCAGAACCAACTGACATCGGTTAGGGGTCGACCAGCATTGATGGCATCAGTCAAAACTGATCGACATCAGTTAGGGGTCGATCGACATCGGTCATCTTTAGATCGACACTGACTTTTGTGCGTTTCTAGAATTAGAATTGATATTTTTAGGAGAACAGTTAGTTTGCATGTAAAGACTAAAATTAGTCTTGAGTCTATTTTTCTAATTATTGTTTGCTTCTCAATTCTAATTAAGAGACCCATGGGGCAGTATTGTAATTGGGGGAACAATTCAGTAATTAAGTTGGTTGTAATTGATTGAGAGAGAGAGAGAGAGAGAACTCTTGAGGGAGAATTACTGTACATCTGAGAGGTGTGAGGAGAAAGAGATTTCTTCATTGTATTTCCTTCTGGAAGAGTTTAATACAAATTGTATTATTTCTTGTATCTCCTATTATTTGTTGTTTTTTATTTCTAGTTACTTATTACTTTTGGTTTCAATTCCTTGTTTAGTTGCTTATACAAAAGTAATCAATTATACTCTAAGGTCATGATAAGTGGTATCAGAGCTATGTGTATACACTAACAACTGGTATTAGAGCGTGTTAGTGTTCGTTGATTACAAAATTCACTCATAGGGGTTTCTGATTGAGTGGGAGTAAAGCAATGGTAGAAGAAAGTAAAATAAGAATGGAGAAATTCAATGGCAGGAATTATCAATTATGGAGGATGTAGATTGAAGATTATTTGTATCAAAAAGATCTGTATTTACCATTGGGTGGGGTTTCAAAGAAACCCACAGATATGGAAGATGAAGAATGGAATATTCTTGATAAAAAGGCTCTTGGATCTATCTATAAGGTTGAGCCTGGCAGCTTCTGTGTTTTCCAACTTATCACAGGCAAAGACAATGGTAGAGTTAATGGATACTTTGGCAAACTTATATGAAAAACCCTCAACTTTGAATAAGGTATATCTTATGAAGTAATTATTTAATTTGCATATGCAAGAAGGTAGATCTGTATCTAGTCATCTTAATGATTTTCATACAATAGTAAATCAGTTAAATTTAGTCAAAATAGTTTTTGATGATGAAATTAAGGCTCTCTTAATCTTATGCTCTTTACCTGAAAGTTGGCATAGTTTGGTAATGGCAGCTAGTAATACTGCATCTACTTCAAATATCTTGAAAGTTGATGATGTTGTTAGTGTAATCTTGAATGAAGAAATTTTTAGGAAAAGCACAGGGGAAACATCAGGTAATGCTTTAAGTTTTGAAAGCAGAGGAAGGCAAAGAGAGAAGGGCAAGCAAGGAAAATCAAGGTCAAAGATGGGAAGTAGATCCAAATCCAGAAATAGAAGAATAACCTATTGGAATTGTGGAAAGAAAGGGCATGCAAAGAAAGATTATTGGTTAAAGGATAACAAAGAAAATCAGCATGAAGGTAATAAAGAAGCAAAAGTTGCAGGTATTGTTGCACAGGATGCTCTTATATTTTTTTTGGATAATAAAGGAGAATCATGGGTTTTAGATTTTGGTGCCTCTTTCCATGCAACCCCAAATAGAGAATTTTTCAATGATTATGTCCATGGAGATTTTGGAACAGTTTATTTAGGGGATGATGAGCCTTGTAAAATTGTTGGCAAAGGAAAAGTGCAGCTGAAATTGAAGAATGGCAACACATGGGTGTTGAAGGATGTCATGCATGTACCCATCCTAAAGAGGAATCTGATTTCTGTAAGAAAGTTGGGTGATGAGAGTTGCACAGTAACTCTCACAGCTAAATCTTGGAAAGTTTCCAAGGGTGCACTTGTATTAGCAAAAGGTAAAAGAGTAGGTACACTTTATCTATCTACTTGTATTACTAATTATTCTCCTTCTATTTTATCTACTTCAGATGTAGATGCAAAGTTGTGGCATTGTAGGCTTGGTCACATGAGTGAGAAGGGAATGAATGTTCTTAAGTCAAAAGGTAAGCTTTCAGATTTGAACATAGATCTAGATTTCTATGAGCATTATATTTTTGGGAAACAGAAGAAAATGAGGTTTCTCAAAACTAGGTCAACAAAAAAGAAGCACAAGTTAGAGCTTGTTCACATAGACGTGTGGAGACTAGCTCAGGTAGCTTCTTTGGAAGATCACAGTATTATGTTTCTTTCATTGATGATGCTATAATAAAGGTATGGGTTTATTGCATAAAGAGAAAATTTGATGTTTTTGACACATTTAAGACATGGAAAGCTTTGGTTGAGAATGAAACAGGTTTGAGATTGAAGTGCCTTAGATCTGACAATGGTGGTGAGTATTGTAGTAATAAATTCAATAGTTACTATTCTATGAGTGGAATACGTAGGGAAAGGACAATTCCAAGGACACCTCAACAAAATGGAGTTATTGAAAAGATGAATAGAACAATAATGGAGCGTGCACAGAGTATGAGGTTACATGTTGGTTTGCCCTTACAATTTTGGGCAGAAGCTGTAGATACTGTGATTTACTTGATTAACAGAGGACCTTCTACTACATTGGATGGTGGAATTCTAGAAGAGGCTTGGATAGGTAAAAAGGTAGATCTTTCATTTCTTAGAGTTTTTGGTTCTAAAGCTTTTGTACACATTGATAAAGAAAATAGAAAGAAGCTAGATGCTAAATCTATGTGATGCACTTTCATTGGTTATGGTTTTGGAGATTTCAGATTCTAGTTGTGGAATTTAGAAACTAACAAAATTATTAGAATCTATGATGTAGTTTTCAATGAGAAGGTGATGTACAGTGATCAGCTTAAGAGGCTAAATAATTTTGAGTAGGGCAATCTTGATTTGGAAGAGGTTATGAGCCAAAATGAGCTCGCGGGTAAAAATCATCACTCATAGAAAAACACAGAGACCAACATTGGTCAGGTGGAGATCGACGTCGATCAGGTGGAAATTAATGTTGGTTAGGTGAAATCGACATCGATTGGGTGAAGACTAACATCGATTAGAGATGACTGGGATCAGTCACTGTCAGAAGGAAATTTGGGCAGACAGCAAGATGTAAATGAGTCTCAAATGCCCATAAGGAGGTCTGAAAGGGTAAGTAAACCTCCAATTCATTATTCCCCTTCTTTATACTACTTGTTGCTCACTGATGGTGGAGAACCAGAAAGTTTTGATGAGAAAATGCAGGTAGAATCTAGAAAACAGTGGGAACATGGCATGAATGAGGAAATTGATTCCTTGGAAGAGAACCGTACGTGGGATTTGGTTGAGTTGCCAGTCAGAAAGAAAGCACTAAAAAACAAATGGGTATACAGGTTAAAGGAAGGAGAGAATGGACAAATGAGACATAAGGCCAGGTTGAGGAAAAGCTTATATGGTCTTAAGCAAGCTCCAAGACAATGGTATTTGAGGTTTGACAGGTTTATCACAGAGCATGACTTTAGTAAATGTCAATCTGATCATTGTGTTTATTTTAACAGATTGGATAATGGTAGTTTTTTTATCTTGTTACTATATGTAGATGATATGCTTGTTGCAGGTTCACACATGTAGGAAATTACTGAGCTTAAGGTAAAATTTGCTCACACATTTGCCATGAAGGATTTAGGAGTAGCAAAGAAAATCCTTGGCATGAGTATTAAGAGAGACAGGAAAAATCATAGTTTGATTTTGTCTCAAGAGGATTATGTGAATAAGGTATTGGAGAGGTTTAATATGCAGGATGGAAAATCAGTAAGCACACCTATGGCTGGACACTTCAAGTTGAGCAAAGAATAGTGTCCTAAATCACATGATGAGGTTGAGTACATGAGTAGAGTTCCATATGCTTCAACCATTGGGAGCTTGATGTATGCAATGGTATGTACTAGACTAGATATTGCCCAAGCAGTGGGAGTTGTCAACAAGTTTATGGCCAATCCAGGAAAGGAACACTGGAAAGCAGTTCAGTGGATTCTTAGATATCTGAGAAGGACTAGTAGTAGGCATTTATGCTATGGAGGATCAAACACTTCTCTTCATGGGTATGCAGATTCGGATATGGTAGGTGACTTGGATGGTAGGAGAAGCACCATAGGATATGTGTTCACTATTGGTGGAACGGCAGTTAGCTAGATTTCAAAGTTGCAGAAGGTTGTTGCCTTGTCTACTATAGAGGCAGAATACATTACAGTCACAGAGGCTAGCAAGGGAATGATTTGGATGACTCAGTTCATGGAAGAGTTGGGAAAGGAGAAAGAGAGTTGTAGATTGTATAGTGATAGTCAAAGTGCAATTCATTTGGCAAAGAATTCAGCCTTTCATTCAAGAACCAAACATATACAGCTTAGGTACCACTTCATTAGATAGGTATTGGAGGATGGATAGTTGAAGCTAGAAAAGATCCATATAGATAAGAACCCTACTAATATGTTAACAAAGCCAGTAACAAAGAATAAGTTGAATCTTCATTCAACCTTTTTTGGTCTTCAAGATTGAACTTGAAGAGGGAGAAACAAGCCAAAAATATTTAGAGGATGTTGCTGTACAGGTACAGGTGTAGCTATATATCTCCAAGTGGGAGATTGTTGAGTTATGGAGCTAAAAGCTTCACTAATGAGCTAATGTGGAGGTTGCTAGGCTTACATAGTAACTGACATTAGTCAGAACCAACTGACATTGGTTAGGGCTTGACCGACATCAGCGGCATCAGTTAGAACCGACCAACATCAGTTAGGGGTCGACTGATATCGGTCATCTTCAGACCGACACTGACTTCTGTGCATTTCTAGAATTAGAATTGTTATTTTTAGGAGAATAGTTAGTTTGCATGTAAAGACTAAAATTAGTCTTGATTCTATTTTTCTAATTATTATTTGCTTCTCAATTCTATTTAAGAGACCCATGGGGCAGTATTGTAATTGGGGGAACAATTCAGTAATTGAGTTGGTTGTAATTGATTGAGAGAGAGGGAGAAATCTTGAGGGAGAATTACTATACATCTAAGAGGTGTGAGGAGAAAGATATTTCTTCATTGTATTTCCTTCTGGAAGAGTTTAATACAAATTGTATTGTTTCTTGTATCTCTTATTATTTGTTGTTTCTGATTTCTAGTTACTTATTACTTCTGGTTTCAATTCTATGTTTAGTTGCTTATGCAACAGTAATAAATTGTACTCTAAGGTCCTGACATATATAAGCCTTATAATATTTTAATTTCACATTATAAGTAGACAATTGTTCTCATTTATGATTGTTATATGCCTCTAGGTCTGTATTTAGGCCTCATAGCTGTAGGTGGTCAAATTAAACTCTTAATACTAATAAAAATTTATTGAATTGAAAATTTTCCTCTTGAATATATTAATAAATTGTAATTTGTACATATTTACCTTTTTTTATTCCCAAACAACCATCACCAACATGTTTTTTTTGTTCTCTATCGGCTAACAAGCCTGTAGGTAGTCAATTAGGTCAAAACCCTTCATTTCTTCTATTGTGTCTTCTTGAGTCCAATTGGTCACTGATGAAACTATGTGTAAATTTTTTTTATTGTTTTTAAATTTTTTTCATTCCTAAAATATAATCAAGACACTTGGATCACTCATTTTAATCTCTCACAGTCTTCTTTTAAGATTGCACGATCTTACTTAGGCACACAGTCCACTTGAGTTGTAAGGTGGGATAATGTTTTGAGAAATAAGTTTCACATATTTTGGATATTTTATAATAAAATAAGACATTTATTATGTATTCAAAAATGTCATATCACTCCTCATAAACAAGCATTTGATTCCCATAGTGACCTACAAGTTTGCATACTTGTAGGTTCATAATTTTCATTTGGGCTTGGCTTGAAAAGAGACCTTTGGATTATAACCTCTAAGTTTTCCACCTAGATACTTATTTGGAGTTATATTCAAGGATTTTTTAAGGTATTAATTTCATTTAAGTTCATGAGTAATGAAAACACATTCATGTTTGGCAAGGATTATCTCCACCATGGTGGCTAGTGCCAATAATCCAACCTGTGCATGCAAAGATATCCATTCTCCTTAAAGTATTTTGATTCAATGAATATTATATAGGAATGAGGGATATTAATTAATTTTAAAAAAATAAAAACTAACTCATTCCCTCATTCCATGAACTAGGATACCTCACAACTTTTATGCAAACAAGACTGTCATACTCAAACTAGTAAAGCAGGGTTATTTAATTCCACTCCAAGCATGAACATGAGAAACCTTGAGAAAATATTATATTCATGGGTAGAGGAGATATAAATAAAACTTAAAAAAACATTTTCATGCATTAATTCAACATCAAAATCCTTCATTTGGAGAAAACTGACCCTGATGGGGTTTTGAGTCCATTTTTTACTCCTTAATTTCTTAACAATTGTTCATAGAGTTAATGGGCTTAGTAAGAAAACCAATACCACAAAGTGTAATGGAAATAGGGGACCATATTATTTCTAATATATTGAGATCCAAATTTATCTCTCGTCAGAGTACCATCCATAAATTGGCTGGCTATCTTGAGTTGTCAAAAAAATTGATGGAGAAATGGAGTGGGTTTTTTCATTGTTTGGATCTATAAATCTTTCATATGCATGGATTTGGATCTGATAAGACTATGGGGACACCTGAAAGATTTTATACCTTGACCACCAACATAAAACCTTTGCAAAAAACCTCCAAAATCATGTTTTCTTCAAGAATCCAACTATTATGCCCTTTAGAATTGTAGGAGATGGTGAACTAGGAAACTCTTCAGTTTATCCTATCTGGTACGAATGTGGAAGAGGTTGAAAAAATGTTTCACACCATTATTTTCTTGTATATATATTAAAACTCCTCATTGGTACATTGGAAAAGGATGAATAAAAGTTATAAAATGAATTCCAATGTTAGAAATTAGATATATAAGATATTTGGAGAATGTGTATGGACAAGTAAAAAATGATGTCATAATATTGGTGTTAGGTAACTATGAGAAAACCCTATTACATGATATAACTTTCACATTTGTTCCTTACTAGTAAGTATCATTTCAAAATTGGAATGAAAAATAATACTAAAGTAATAAAATACCTTAATATTTTCAAAAATACCTTAAATAATGTTAAACACATAATGAAGACCATAAATAATGACCATTTGATGATAAGACAACATGACATGACTCAGTTACCAACTAGAACATCCTAAATGACCTTGTAAGATGCCAAAAAAGACACATTACCTATCATCTTAGATTAATAATGAATAACACAAGGCCTTCATAATGGCTATTAACAAAGCTAAGATTAATTATGTCAAAGTTTCAAATGATCCTCATTCATGGTAGCCAAATTTAAGCTAACATCTTTGGTGACCTCCTAGGATTGTACGCCTTCTATGCATGTTAGATCGGTTGCCTAATACATCCATTAGGATATGGAATCATCTCAACTTAACACAAACTTGAATGGACCTTGAAACTTGATTGAAAATCTCTTAAAATAAATGGAACAGCTGACATACCTACAATAACACATAATAAAAATAAACAAACACACCAAAATAAAAAAATAATAAGACAAACAACTATGTTATAAATCACTTAGAAGAAAGACAAGATAATAAGAAACTAATCTAACCTACTCTAACAACCTAAGAATTAATTGGTAGTGTAAATTAGCTACATTTCTTCATTAGAATAATGTGACTAACAAATTTTATGGCAGCCATAAGAGAATGGAAAAGAGGTAACTGCATGGTGATATTGACGTCTTCTTCTTCTTCTTCTTGAAAATCAACCTTATACACCTCCTCCACCTTGTTTGAAGCATGAGTGATCAAGGGTTATGCTTGGAATCATCTTGAACATGTTTAGGCTCATCTTCATGTTCTAAAATGAACATGATATGAAGTGTCTTCTCCTTGTTAGCCTCTAATTAGGATAGATAGATAATAAGGCATGTTCTTTTGAAAGTATGTAACTCACTAATATTTTCTTCATAACCAACATGTAACTCTTCACAAGCTAACTAATCAAATTAAAAAAACTGAGATGGACATTGTGACATACTTGTAAGATTGGCTTAAAGAAGAAATTAATCTTGGTTATTGAGATTTTGAGGCCAATGGAGGTCTATTTCATCTTCTAAGAGTGAACAAAAGTTTGAGAACTGATTGAGAGGTTGATATCCCATCTTAAAGACACTAAATAAGTCATCATTATGTGGATTTACCTCTTAAATTTTCATAATTATAGGACTAATTATTTATTTCATGTTGACTTTCTTGCCAAAGATACCTTCCTCTATATTTGCCAGCCTATACTCTCCTTACAAAAGAGTGAAACCTAATTCAATTACCTCAAACAAGTCTTCAATTTTTTTTTCATTAAATTGTAAATCAATTAGGTCCTCTTTTATTTCATAAAAATCCTCTTTGCAATAATGGAGAGGCTCATTAGCTTGAAGGAAACAAGGAAGCTCAAAGCATAAATTTACCTTTTCTTAGAGGCTATCAATTGCTAGTTTGTTTGAATAGATTACAACCTCAATTGCATATTCATATTGATTGTCTTGAATTGAAACCTCTAAATGCTTGAATTATTCCTCATGAGCTATTAGTTCACTAAGAAATCCAAATTCCCCATAATTTATTTCCATCTCATCCACTACTATATGGTCATACTGAACTTGCTCATCAACATTAAATCCATGCCAATGTGACTAATCCACTTGGTCATTCATGGCACTTTGAAGACCTGCCTGTGATTCTAACATTGCCAACTCATCAAGTCTTGCTTTTTCTTCATCTCTAAAGATTGATTTGTTCTTTTCTTCACTAATATGAGTGTCAATGATGAGTCATTACTCATGTTCACTTGAAGTATCTTCCTCATAGCCTTCTTGAGGCTCAATTACAACTACAATTTGACCTTATTCATTGGCCTCCAATAAAACAAGTTCCTCTTTAAGAATTGGCTAATCAAACTCATAAATAAGCTTTGGATTTGTTTATATCAAAGAGCCTATCATTCTTCTCCTTCCATTCATCAATCAATCCATCAAATCTTGATATTATATAGTCTTTCACTTTCTCAATAAGGACTTCCTTATTCATTTGAATGCTCTCTTGAATTGACTTCCATGATGGAAATGTTTAAGGTCTTCAAATTTCTTAATAAGGAATTCTTTCTTGCTTTGGATTCCTTATTGAATTTATCTCCATGATGGGAAAATTTTAGGATCTTGAGGAGGGATGGGTGGGGATTAAATAGGCAAATGTTCTTCTTTTGTCTCAATTTCCCAATATAAGCTTGTTTCATTTTTTTTATCCCATGAATTCACCAATTTATTCTAACTTGGAATCTTAAAGGACCTCCTGGGGGAGATATTGAGGAAGGGGAATGGAGTGTTATGCCAACATAGCCTAATTATTTTCCCTCCAAGTGGCAATCAGACACTCCAATTATAATTTCTCTTAATCTTTAACCCTCTCAACAAGAACTTATTTATTCATTTGAATTATCTCTTGGATTGATTCCTATGATGGGAAGGTTTGAATAATGTGTTAAGGACTTGGGAGGATTTAAAACTCACTTGATTCAGTCTTTTAAGGAAGAATGGGTTGAGAAAAACAAGGCTAATGTGGAGTAGGAGAAGGTACATGAGGTTGATAGTATTAAACTCACTACACCTCATTAACAACTAGCTTTTCTTCTATTCATTCAATTAGGCCACCTATGTTTGACATGTCACTGGTGAGTTTTTGTTGTTTCTCTCTCTCAATAGGTTCCCACTCTTTCTTAATTAGTTATAATGAGTTTATCATGTTCTAAATGAGATGACTCGGAACACTTAGACCATATTCCCTTTCTAAATTAGGCTCTCTCATATGCCTTTCATAGCCTAAAAGAGTTTTCTTGAATCTTGAGATAGAATGATTAGGGATGTGACTATGTTGACTAAAGGCAACAAGGTCTTGACAACATTGATTAGAATAATGAAAAGGCTACCAAGGAGGTTGACTAACTTGGTAAGACTATTAAGGCAAATAATAAGGATGATATTCTTGATAACAATGTTGGTATGGTTCAACATGGGACTGAAATAACTAAATATAATATTGGTAAGGGTCAAAAAAATATTGATAAGGGTCAACATAATCTTGACATGACCCACCAACTTGAGTAAAATAGCAATCCACTCTAAACTTAGTCATAAAACTTCATGAGAGAGGCAGAACTAAAAGAGCACTTACTTCAAATAATTCTTGGGCTACTAAAACTAGTTAAATGCATTCAAAGTTGCCATTGGTGCTTATGCTCATTCCTTTAAATACTGATGCATTAAATAAAAACACCAATAACTCTTTAATAGATGAAGTCTTTTATCCCACCAGGTGTGCTAGAATTGTTATCATAAAAAGTTGTAACCTTGAAGAGGTTATTCAAGCCTCCTCACTTAAGTGATAACATGGAGACACCTTTACGACATGGGTGGACTAATAAATGAGGTGAATCCCTAGATAGGACTAGTTACCTTGATGCTATCACCCTAAAACTACTACTAGACCTATTGCTTACTTGCAAGGGAAAATAGATAGAAATGACTAAAAATAAAGAAAAAAGAGGTGATGCATTAAATTTGACACCCTGCACTTGCCTATACTACACTAAACATGAATTAGGTATGAATTTGATCACACTGCTCAACAAGTACCTTCAATCATGAGTATTTCAACATAGAGGTCATAGATAATGTATTGAATAGAAGGGCTAATCAAGAAGCCTAAGGAAGACACTAATGACTAAAATCCACTTCTAAACTAAGCAAGGCTATCCAAACTCACCATGTGACCTTCAAGAAGATAATCCATTTGTAAAGAGGTATGAGAGGACAAATGATAGAGAGTGAAGGCATAATTACTAGAATTCATCAACATCACACAAGTACACTGATTGCAAGCATTTGAGAAGGTAATAAATAGATTTATTCAACATTCAAACACATAGTACAAGTGTTTAGTTAAGCAGGGCTTCACCATAATTAGCTAAAGGATCCATTACAAGCCTTGTAAGGCTATATATATAGGATAAAATGAGAGAGAGAGAGAGGAAAAAGCCATTGGAAGAACTCTAATGATAAGTGTCACTTCATCCATGTCAGTTATAATCTAAAAAGAGAGTCTAAGAGAAATTTTATCCATTTCTTTGTCATGTGTTACCTGATTTATGATGATATTATATAATAATGGCATAGAATAGACCCATAAAATTCTTGGATAACTCATCAAACTCATTTGAAATTGACCTCTTCACTTGATGAGGAGTGGTAAGTTACACTTTTGATCATCTAAGTATCATTGAGCTACCATTGGGTCTTCTTGATATCTTGTAAATGCTTGGGAACATTCAAACTAATATTTCAAAGGAATACAAAGATATTTTAGGTGTCTTTAAACATTTTATCTTCATGGGACTTTCCTTCAAATAAATTTAATGGCTATACTCAATCTGCCTTGAGAGTTTCCACTTCAAGATTGCATCTAGTCATTAGAATGGCTTATTTTGGACTTAGAAACCCATTAAATCATCATGTAGACCCATGTAATGACTTGTATATGATTATTATACCTCTGATCATGCTCAACAAGCTCTCACAATTAATTAATATGTTTTCACACAACCAAATTCATGAAAATGAACCTAAAACTACCATTTTTAGGAAATTTTTGTAGTTTTTACCTTCCACACGTGCCAAGTAATAGTTCATTTAGGTGATATTAGGACCTAAAAAGGTCATATTTATGTTTTCAAGGCATTTTAATGGCATCAGAGTTATCTAAATGATCATTTTCCTCCATCAAGCTCCTAAAAGGGTTTAGAGAGGATTTTAGGCCTATTTTGCTCTTAACATTGATTCATAAAGGTAAGGTTTTATACAGAAGACTTAATGTAATGAAGTGATAGGTAATAGGGGTTGATATAAACCAATAAAACCATTTTATTCCATGAAATTTGTCCTCTGATATCTAAGTAAAAACTTGAACCTTCTCGAGCTCTTCACAAGGTGAAAAGAGGGTTTTTAGTGCTCAGTCCTCCTAAGGATTGTTCATACTACACAATGTCTTGATCTATGGACCAATGCCATAAGTTTTGAGTATGATATTATAGTTAACACCTTGAATAACCACTCCTTCCCATGCATACACTCAATTAATTTCTAATCAAGGTTTAGACCTCTCGAATGGACATGCCTATATATGAAGACTGATGAAGGATTTTTAAGGCCTAGAAGCCTCCAAAATACATTTTATTAACTAAAAATGTTTAAAATGGGTCTAATAATGTCCCTATGATTCTTATCAAATATTATTTCATATGACATAAGGCCTCATGTTTCTCAAACTTTCCTATTCTGCCTTTAGGTGCTCATCTTGGGTCAAACCCTACCAAAGCATGAGAATGGGTCATTCTAAATGATATTTTGTTATTCAAGTTAAAAGTAGTCAAGATGGAGGTAATCCTACTTTATAAAACTTTTTAATTCCTCCCAACCTAATTATTTAACTAATATATTAACTTTTTCTTCTTATAATGTATGTAGGCTTATAGTTTTCTGAGTTAGGCCTAATGACTACAAATTTGGAGAGTCGATCTTCTTTCACTGAGGCATTGATTAAATGTTGAAGGATAATATAATGTGTCTCATGTTATTTTAATCCTATAAAAACCTTATAACCTTTTAATTTTACATCATAAGTAGACAACTTTCCTCATTTTTTCTTATTACAAGCTTGTAGGTTTGTATTTAGGCCTCTTGGCTGTAGGTGGTCAAATTGAAATTTTAAGACTAATCAAACTTTATTGAATTGAATTTTGTCCTATTGAATATATTTTTTTTAATTTTTAACTCTACACCTTTTTTATTCTAAAACAACCATCACCAACATGATTTTCTTTCTCTTATTCTGCTAATAGGCCTGTAGGCAGTCAATTAAGCCAAAACCCTTCATTTCTTCTATTATATCTTCTTGAGTCCAATTAGTCACTAATGAAAATATGTGTAAAATTTGACTCATTATTTTAAAACCCTATTCATTAATCCAATAGAATTATTACACTTAGATCACTCATTTGAAGATCTCATAGTGTTCTTCTAGGATTTCATAGTCTTACTTAGGCACACAGTCCACTTGAGTTGTAAGGTGGGATAATGGTCTGATAAATTAGGTTTAAAGTATTTTGGATATTTAATAATGGAATAAGACAATTATTGTACATTTAAAAAGGTCATATCACTCCCCATAAATAAACATTTGATTCCAATAGTGACCTACAAGTTTGCAAACCTATAGGTTCATATTCTTCATTTGGGATTGGCTTGAAAAGAGACCTTTAGATTATAACCTTTAAGTTTGCCACCTAGATCCTTCTTGGGAATGATAATCAAGGATATTTGAAGGTGTTAATTCCATTGAACATCATGAAATGAAGGATTTTAAAAAACTCTAACCTAGGGTCAAATCCAAAAACCATTAGCTCAATAAAAGCCATTGATGCATTGCTCAAATAATATCTCAATATATTGTACACAAATAAAACATACAATGATAAATCCTCTATATATCTAAAGCTTACATTTAGAGCTCCATATCCATAGCTTCCATGTAAATACAATCAATGAGACTTGAATATATAGGTAAGGAAGATCAATCTTAACTAAAAAATAAGCTAAGTGATCAATCATAACTAAAATATCAACTAAAGATCAAACCTAGGACTAAGAGATAACTATTCCTAAAGGATAGAAATAACTATAGATTATCTCTATAATATATAAGGGATAAATATGTAATATATCATAATATCTAAAATAAGATAAATGGAATATCCACACATAAGTGGGCAGGAATAAATAAATACTTAGATAAACATGAGTTAAGGTCAATAGCCTAATCTAACATGAACAATGAAAACACATTCATGTTTGACAAAAAATATCTCCACCATGACAGCTAGTTCCAATAGTCCAAGTTGTGCATTCAAAGTTATCTATTCTCCTTGAAGTCTTTTTATTCAATGAATCTTATATAGGTCTAAAGAATATTCACGAATCTAAAATAACTGAAAATTACCTCATTCCATCATTGCATGCACCATGATACCTCATAACTTCTTTGAAAATAATACTATCATACTCAAACTAATGAATTAGGGTTATTTGATACCACTCCAAGAATGAACATGAGAAACCTTGAGAAAATATGATATTTTAGGGGTAGAGGAGTGTTAAAGAGACCTTAAAAAAATCATGAATTCATTCAATGTTAGCATCTTGTATTTGGAGAAAACTGACCCTGATAGGGTTTTGAGTCCTTTTTCTACTCCTTAACTTCTTAATGATTGTTTATAGAGTTAAGGGGATTAACTATATAACCAATTATATAAAGTGGAATGGAATTAGGGTACCCTCCTATGGCTAAGATCTTAAGTTCCTACTTTCTCTCTCCTCAAAGTACCATCCTCAAACTGGTTAACTATCTTGAACTACCAAGAAGACTGATGGAGAAATGGAGTGGGGTTTTGCATTGTTTGGATATATAACTCTTTAATATGCATGGTTTTGGGTTTTATATGAACATGGGTACCCATGGAAGAGTTTATACCTTTTAAACCAATAGATACCCTCTATAAAAGATCTCTAAACATAGTATTTCTTTAAGAATCTAACTATTATACCCTTTGGAACTACTGGAGATGGTGAACCAAGTGATTATTCATCTTCTCTTGACCTGTATAGATGTGGAATAGGTTTCCAAAACTTTCCACACTCTTATTTTCCTACATCTCTCTCAAAACTCCTCATTTGTATATATGAAAATGATCAATGGTAGTTACAAAAGGGACTCCAACATAGGAAATAGGTTCTATAAGACCTTTGGAGAATGTGTACAAACAAATAAAACATGATGTCACAATATGGGTGTTAGATAAATTTGAAAAACCCCTATTACATTATATAACCTTTACATATGTTCCTTAATGGTAAGTATCATTTCAACATTGGAATGCATAATAATACTAAAGCAATAAAATACCTTAATCTTGTCAAAAATACCTTAAACAATCATAAACACATAATTAAGACCATAAATAATGACCATTTCATGACAAAACAACATGACTTGACTCAGCTACCAACTAGAACATTCTAAATAACCTTATAATCTACCAAAGAAGACACATTACCTATCATCCTAGATCATTAATGATTAATACAAGACCTTCATAATGGATATTAACAAAGTTAATATCAATTACATTAAAGTTTTGAATGATTATCATTCGTGGTAGCCAAATTTTAGCTAACATATACATGAATACATCATTATGACACATGTGACCACCTTATAAAGGAGTAGCTAACTAGATTTAAGTAGATAGAGAACTAAAGATGAAGTATTTGATCACAAAGTATAATGCTAAGAATGACAAGGTTGAATTTACAACCTCACATGCAGGTGTGTACACTTTAAATACCAAGAAATAAACTCATGAACAATAATTTTAAGGTCCTTAGTAATGGACTCTCCACTTTGATGGATCCAAATCCAAGTAAGGTTCAGGTCTTGGCATAGCCTTGATCAATCCAGATGAGAAGCAATATTTGGTTGCCTAAGACTATAGTTCTCTTGCACCAATAATATAACTAAGTATGAATTGCTAATCCTCAGCTTATAGTTAATATTGAAATATAATTTGAAGTAGTTGAAAATCTTCAATGATTTAGAGTTGGTTGTTAACCACATTAGAAATAAGTATCACTATAAACTCACTTACATAAATACAAACACTAAGCATGGGATCTGATCAAGTCTTTTGCATCATTCAACATCAGAGACATCATAGGGGAAAGAAATTAAATGTTAGATTCATTAGTAGCTTCAACTAATAATCTATCACCACTCTAAAAATCTAAAATTCAAAAATTATTTTTGGAGTTAGTTTTTTGTCCCTCTATCCCAAACAATTTTGACAACTTCCAGGTATTTGAGTATGATCAACATATTGTATACTTCATGAATAGATCTAGATCCTTTAACTCCTAGATAATATATGAAAAGGATGTTGAACCCATGTACATTTAATATCTTGGAGAAGATGGTGTCTTATAGCTGAAGGAAAACTACATCCCTTTGGGGATAGTTTGCCTAGAGCAAGATTTTGATGTGGATCTACAAACTCAAAATTAAAATTAGTTTAAGGTGACTAAAAATCTAAGTTTATCAAGGAGAATCTGGGCACTAACCAGTATCCTTAGTATGTAAAAATTGGTCTTAGTTTCAATAAAAATGAAGAATAAAAAGTGAAGAGTTTGCTAACAGAATATAAATATGTGATCACATGGACATATCAAGATTTGAAGGTCTTTGACCCCAGGGTAATCACACATACCATACCACTAAAGCCAAAAAATAATCCCTTTAAGCATAGATAGAGGCCAATGAATTTAATTATACAACCTCTCATTCAGATAGAATTACAAAATCTATTGGATGCTTAGAATGTTTTCCTAATTAGACATTCTACTTGGGTAACTAACCTGGTACCAGTTAGGAAGAAGAATAGAGAAATCAAGCTCTATGATGACTTTAGAAATCTGAACTAAGCATTAGAAAAGGATAATTATCTTTTTTAATCCATATATGAGGTATTCAAATGGTAAGTGGATCTGAAATTATGTCCTTATATATTTTCTCAGGTTATAATCAAGTGTTGGTAGAAGCATAAGCTATAATGAATATTGCCTTCACCACCAAGTGGGGAGATTTTAAATACAAAAGGATGTAATTTGTCCTAATCAATGCAGGAGAAACCTTATAGTGAGCTATGGACTTTACCTTTTAGGGACTCATTGGCAAGTACATCATCATCTATATGGATGACTTAATAGTGTTTTCAAAAGATAGAGTTGATCATGTTGACCATCTATAGAGAGTATTTTATAGGTGTACAAGATATGGAGTATCACTCAATATAAAGAATAGTATCTTAGAGTAATTAAAGGGAAACTATTAGGCCATGTCATTACTAAGGATTAGATCTCTATTTATCCAAAATGAATCTAAGCCATTTTCAAGATGATGCATCTTAACAGTAAGAAAGAATTGAAGTATTTTTTTGGTAAGATAAACTTTATAAGGAAATTCATTTCTGGATTTGCATATATTTTCAGGCCATTAAATGGCATGTTGAATTAGGATGCCAAAATAGAATAGACAAAAGAAGCCAAGAAAGGCTTTCAAGACATCAAAATAATCATGGATCAATATTTAGTTCTAATTAGCCTAGACTTTAATAATTTTCTATGTCTTTATTCATTTGCCTTAGAGCACACTATAATAGTTTTACTCACATAAAATCTAGAATACAATGAATAGAAATTGCTTTTATGAGTGCCAATCTAAAGGATGTAGATTTAAAATACTCAATGATAAATAAATAGATATATGCACTGATCAAAGTCATGAAAATGTTTGGGCATAATATTATGGATCATAATCCATATTTTATTTTTTGGAGTAGTTAGATTTTGGTCTCAAATGTGTTTGGCAAAGTTTGGTAGTTGTGCTTCAACCTTATCTTTTCCCAACATCCCCTTTGTATTTTTATCTAAGTCTTGGCTTATTTTCATACCTACCACATGGCATCCCAATGCTCATTTATCACAAAGAATTTCTCAAATTTTCTAGGATTAGTGCCATATCTCTACATGGTAATTGGGCACTCATGCAAGGTAGGTTATTTTGTCAGGATTTCAAGCAGATCCATTGGTTAAGGAAGTAATAGGTATGGCCCATTATGCAGTTACAAAGAGGAATGTAGACTTTCCATATGGTGACCTCATCCTTATTGTTTGTAAAGGAATGTTTGGCTTCTCCAAGAGTAGTGCTAGCTTGCCATGTGGTGTCACTATGCTCCTTAGGAGCAAAATTTATTTCATTAGGGCTTAGGGTCATGCCATTGGCTAGTAGAGTTAGAAAGGGGACCTACCATATAGTTGTATAAAGAGGAAAGGAACCTTCCATATGGTGGCATGATGCTTGTTTGAGGAAAATTTCTTTTGTCAAAGCTAGGAGTTACATCATTGGTCAAATAAAATGGGCCCTCATTTCCAACAACATTCCAAAGGTAGTTTCATAAATAGACATGTGGCATCATGATGCTTCTTCTAAGCATCATGGGCATCATATGGGCATTGATATTATGCCATATCTAGGATTCTAAAGAATAATTATAATTATGAGACATAGATCATCATTTGGTTTTAACGGCCTCACCATGAGCATGAGTGCCTATTTCTAGGTGTCACTTCCTCATGAGACCACAGTGTCTATATATTCAAAACTCATTGCTTTTGGAAGGTATTAGTTTTTAGAGATATTTTGGTACTAGAATAGCCATTGTAATAAGTTTTAATTATAAAAAATAATTAACAAGTAGTTTTGTTTTTCATTCTAAGACCTTAGCAGGTGCCCCTTACAGGAAAGGATTGTACTGTATACTGTGACATTGGCCTTTTGTATGGTGTTTTTCTACCCAATAATGAAGATGTGATGTTATATGTCAAATTGAGTGAAGATTTATCATTGTTTATTATTTCCATTTCTCTACTTCTATAGTATTGATTCTTGTTTATGTTATAGGATTTAATCCATGCATATGCTCCTTTAATAGTCTATGACGTTTGAAGATTTAAGATATTTTATGAAATTATAGGCCAATACTTTAAATATCTCATCACATCGCCTTAGTTATTTTATTTTAGTTTTATTTGTATTTTATTCTTATGCCTTTCCACCCCCAAATTAATTTGAAGAACCAGATTCTAAAATCTTAGAGGTTGCTTTACAGAATGAATTTGAGTCCCACATATATAAAGCTTCCCATAGAAGACTGTTCACCTAGAGAAAGAGTTTTAGGTATCAACAATTTTTTTTTGGCACACCTAGTGGGACATGAACTAATATTCTACATAAATAAAATTTAGAGTGTATGAGCAATAGGCTCATTATAAGGTCACAAAAAGTGAAGAATCTAGGTTTGTTATTACCACCTTTGGTGGCTACACCTCAAAAAATAACTACAAGATCAAGTGCAATGTAATAACCATAATAGATGGACATCTAGGGACCACTAAGGAACTTCATGGCATGGAAGACTGGTAGCCCACTCATCCCTCTAGTAACCTTAGATACATTGGATCCTATTCCTACTAATTCATTGAAGGCACTCCCCAAATTCTTAGGGGAAGATTTTAAAATCATGTTAGAACATATTCAAGATGTTGTAAATGTTTGTACTATGCATTATGTCACACATTATAATGTAGCTTTAAGGCTACCAGCCACCTCTTTCAAAGGGTGAGCTCTTAACTAGTACCAGTCCTTTCCACCCAACTCTATCACCACCTAAGATGACTTGGGTGACAAATTCTTTAAGATATTCAATGAGAAGTTAGACTAATCATCTGTCTTATAATAGTTGATCACCATTAAAAGAGCCTTGTAGAAGGCTATTATATATTTTAACACTAGGTTTGATAAGACCTATAAAAGGATCTTAATAGTGGCTCGACCACCCATAGGTATGGACATTATATTCTACCTCAAAGAATTTAACTTAGACATAAAGGTTATGATTCAGTCCCTTGGAGGGTATATGATCCTTGATGCATATGAGCTTGCAGTCAGAGTGAAGAATAACTTGATAGATGCGAAGAAACTTCTCCCATAGCCATTGATACCCATGTTCTAAAAAATATAAATGTCACCACAATAAGAAGTCTCAAGCACCTCTCAAAAACCTCCTTCCATGTATGTATACCTATCAACTCAAATAAGTGCATCCTCTTCATCCATGATAGAGTTAGAGATAAATGACATGAAAATCATCCTACAAAACTATGTTCAGTATTCTTGTATACACCAAACTAATCTTGAATAAATATATATGGCACATTAAGATGGATTAGATAGTATAGGGGTAGATAGATAGAGGGAAAGTGTACTCAAGATTTTGATCTATGTGAATTGTCCAATTATGTAACAAGGGGGGGGATAAAAAATTAGACCTGAAAGTCAAACCCCAAAAGGGGAAACAAATATAAAGCCCTAAGGAAATTTTAAAACCCTAATGTACAAGGAAACCTATGGATTATATTTTCAAGTCAATGATTGAGTTCACCATAAATGAGATCATAAATATCAAAAGGTAGTAGGATATGCCCCTAAATCCCTCTTACCAAAATTACCAAAATGGGAGGTCTCCATGTCAACATAACTAGTACCAAGAAAGGTAGAATCTGAATCACTAGACATCGAATCATCAATTGCCAAATTATCAAACATGACCCATAAGTCAAATCATCCCAGTCCCTAATTATTTTTAAATGGTCTCACCAAGTTCAAATAGAGAGTTGGTCACATGCCAAAATAACTTGGAAGACGATTTAAATTCATGGTGTTTTCCATGTAACGATGCACATGTGCCCCAAAATTTCCCATGAGGCAATCTACATTAGAAGCTTGTTAAATAATAGAGATAAAGGAGTGTACTTGATTCATCTTCTTATGGATACCAATCCCTAGGGGTTGAAAAATCTATCTTAATGGATCAAATTCAAAGGATGTCCTTATAAAAATAAGAAGAAATAGCCTCAGAACATGTGCTCTTCTCTTGGGTAGAAGGTGATGATGTAATCTATGTAAGCGAGGTCCCTATGTACAAAGATTTGTAAGTCCAATCAAACTATTAGACTCACTCTAAGAAGATATTAATTGAGAGCCAAGAGGCTATTGTAAGGCCTAATGTGAATTTAGACAAGATTTTAACACCCCAACCATCACCCCCAATGTATGAAATATGGGGTAATATAGTGAAAAACAAGGTAAAAGACCCTGAAGTCCCACCTATAGGGTCATATAATGTGGTGGAACAACTAAAGAATGTTCTAGCCCATGTTTCTCTCTAGGAGGTCTCATCTATCCCTGAGCAAAAGTCTCTACTAAAATAATCCTTAGAGGACTAAGAGAATCCCGCATGAGGAAAACTAGCTATAAAGCCCACACAAATAAAGAGAAAGGAAGCCAACATGAGTGTAAAACCCCATGTACCATCCACTTTCATCAACTCAAAAGAGGAGGTGAGTAAGACAAAAACTTCCCCATTCTATTTGATGCTTATTATGGGGAAGATTTTTTTTGCATAATTTCATGATCGATTTCGATGCCAGGACTATGGTCATGCCTACGTAGATCATAAAAAAAATATAGCTACAGTATGAACTTTTGAATAAAGGAGTAATGTAGTTGGATGGGAAGAAAGTTAAAACCATAGGTATCATCAAGGATATTCCCCTTACCTTATATTCTTGTTTGAGTATTATATTTCCTCAAGAGGTTGTAGTGATAGACATCCCACCAGTCTTTAGGATATGTCTATCTAGAGATTTCACCACCAAGATAGGCAGATACCTATCTTTGGATTGGTCCCATCTAATATAAGGACCAAATACAAATCAAAGTTGAAAGTGTTATCTGAACCACTACATCCAGAGCACATAGTGGATGATGCTATGATGAACTTCAAAGTAATACACACCTCTTTCTTAAAAGGGGAACACATTATGTATAAATTCATGAAGAAGAAAGAATGGTAGATAAAAAGAACCTAGAGGAAGAAGTCCTCATTAATGAATTTATTGAGAATGATCATTTGACAAATTTTGACTCCACTAGCCTTGAGACCTATGTAATCCATGAAATAGATCAGGTCATCCCCAAGGTCATGAAGAAGGAGGATCAAAGCAAATAACCTAAAAATGAGTATAATTTTTGGACTTTGCATTTTTACAATGTAAAATGCAAAATTGGCTCCAAAATAGGCATCTAATTAGTGTTTCCATTAGGAAAAGAGACCCTATGATCTTTCCAATTCTAATTTACCTACATGAATAATGAACCTCAATATAAAGTGTTAGTCCATGGCCTTAGCCTCATCGAGTACATGGGTGTAAAGTAGCTAAAAGTGATCATAGATTATTAATTAGAGATAAAAAAAGTGAGATGGCTTGTGGTTGTGAATAATGTCTGCATGAGGTCCTACTACCACCAGATATAGGATTTAATCAAAGCATTTGAAGCTTTCAACATTCAAATTGTCCCTAAGACCATGAATTCCTAGGCGGATAAGATTGAAATAATTGGCTCCCAATTTGATCCAATAACAAATTTATTCACCAATGAGTAATCAATGTGGGTGATCATCAGACCCACCATTCCTAATAATGACCAAAATTGGTAAGTGTTCAAGAGAGATGCCTAGATTTCCATGTTTTTCCAATAATCTTGTGAATTTATGGAGTAGTTTTATCCAAAGATCAAAGAGGCCTATGGGGATTAGATCATGTTTCATAGAATGTATGCAATTAAAAATTCATCATGTCTATAAATCAATCCTATCTCAAAGAAAATAGAACATACCTACACTTTTGATTGGGGATACACTTGTCAAGTGGGAGCATGACCAATATGGGGATCTACTAGACCTGATTAGGGGATCACTTATCACAACATATCATGCTAGGAAGGGTTCCAAATCTTATAGTCTAACATAATAGTACAACAACCCTAATGTGGTCCCAAGGCTTAAATATTTCACTTATTCTAATAATAAGAAAGTAAATCTAATCTAGTGCACACCAAAGATTACGACACAAAGTAGAGGTTAGAAATAATAAAATAAACATGTATAGGGAACTTCAATTAAAATAAGTATGAGTAACACCCTAATACATAAAATATGAAAGATAGTATTATTCAAGCCAACACTTATGCTACTTGTATCCACTAAAAGAGAGGAAAATAAAGTTAGAATATACTCACCTAAATGTGAACCCATCAAGACTCAATCTCTCCCTTCACCAAAGGGGATTTGAAAGAGGTTGTGGTTTGTAAGGATCACTAAGAAATTCCAAAACATCCAATACTTATCTACAAGACCAGATTATCCAAATAAGAAACCTAAGCTAAGTCTCCTCAAGTAGAATGGTGGAAGAGCAGATTGTGAAAAAGAAAGAGTGAATAATAACTCTTGATTGCATATATGAATAATGACCAAAATTAACTTGTGTATATAGGTGGATCTTTCCCTAAATCCTTCTAGGAACATTGACTATACAAGGTTGACCCAGTCAACCTAGTGTGTTTTCAATGCCAATTCACTAGGTTTGAGCTAGGTCAGCTAAAGGGATAACAAGCTAAAAAAATAAAGAATACCCCTAAATTGTACTGGGTCAACCCAATACAACTAACTACCCAAAAGGAGTTAAGACAAGAAAAGGAGGAATGGAAATAGGAAAAGATTAGAGGAATACTCAAGGGATGATAAATATCTTAGGGAATGGTTTTAGGATTTGGTTGAATTATAAATAATGTGGTAAATGGGGACAATAATCCTATGAAGCACCAAAGGTCTACCCACCCCTTTCTTGTTAAACCCCTTAGCGCATGCACTCAGAGAGATTGAGTCTTGATAGGTTTTTTCAAGATGTAAAGCATCATTATTTGATAAAAGTTAAAAATATTATGTGTATACATATGCCCCACTCAAAGCTCATCATGTGTCACTAAGGTGTAATAGGGGATGGTGCTTTGAGAAAGAACATAAGGACACACAATGTTGATGCTAAAAAAAAGTTATAGTATTTTAAATAAAAAATAACTGAAAGTAAATGACTGAAAGGAAAACTAATTTAAAAAGTAGAAGAATAAATGACTGAATATATGCAATGCATACCTTGACTTACCTTTATTTTAGGATGGTTATTTTCTATGTTGTTAGTTTTGATTATGTAGGGCACATAGACTACTTTCAACAAACCCAAAAATATAAAACTAATGACCAAAAATAAATAAACACAAGAAAAGCCAAGATAGTTGGTGTTATGAGGCTGAGGATGTACTTGGTAAATTTGGCAAGATGGGGTGATAAGTGTTATGTTAGACAAAATGACCATGTCAAAAAATAAGATTAATTTAGGTAACCAAAAAGCCAAGGCTACTAAAGACTAAAAAACCCAAACAATCTATCCTTAAGTAAGAAAGGAAAACTCACCAAATCAAACCAAGGATACATGTCAAATAGGATGATAATAAAATAAAACAATGGTAAAAAGAAGAAACTGTTGGGGGATCAAACCAACAATAGATTACACTGTGAAAGCAATAAATGCGGAAATAAATCAGATAGATAAGCAACTGAAATGATAAATAGCACAGAACAAGATATACAAGAAAACACCCTGAAAACTTGTATTGAAACTCTTTACAATAGGAATACAACTTGAAGAAACTTCGTTCTTCCACACCTCTCTCAGATGCACACAAGATCTCTCACTAGATCTCTATTCCTCAAGAGCTCACTCTCAAGTACATTCAAATCCAACAACCTGGATTGATGCAACTCTGTACTGTCCTTCAAACATTCACAATGTTCTACTCTTACAGTTCTATACACATTCTTACAATTTTAAGCTAAGAAGATCTTCCTACATATAGAAATAGGGAACTTGAGCATGCTCTTACAACAAACAGTTAAGCCTCTTAAACAAGGGCTCTAAAAATAATATTGCCAATAATAGAGACGCAAGCTTGAGTCCACGACTCAAACTTATCATGCAAACACTCGCTGTCGTCCACGGAAATAGATTTCTGGACACGCAGGTAACTGACGTCGGTTCCTGCATGTTCGCCTGTGACCGTCGCCGATCGACCATATCGCCGACGTCGGTGCCTCTGCAACTGCTACTAACCGACGTCGGTCGCTCCTGACCGACGCCGGCGTCTGTGTAGACCCAAACCTGTTTAAGTATGCTCCTTGGTGAAGCTTTTAGCTCCACACCCTAACAATCTCCCACTTGGAGATAAACCAGCTGCACCAACCTATACAGCATCATCTTCTTGCTCCTCCATCTTCAACTCAATCATGAAGACCAATAGAAGTTGAATGAAGATTCAACTTCTCCATCGTAACTGGCTTTGTTAGCATATCAGCAGGATTCTTGTCTGTATGAATTTTCTCCAGCTTCAACTCACCATCTTCCAATACCTGCCGTATGAAGTGGTACCTTAGCTGTATGTGCTTGGTTCTAGAGTGAAAGGCTGAGTTCTTGGCCAAATGGATTGCACTCTGACTATCACTGTACAATCTGCAACTCCCATGCTCCCTTCCAAGCTCTTCCATGAACCGTGTCATCCATATCATCTCCTTGCTAGCTTCTGTAGCTGCAATATACTCTGCTTCTGTAGTTGACAAGGCTACAACCTTCTACAACTTAGATATCCAACTAACTGCTGTTCCACCTACAGTAAAAACATAACCTGTGGTGCTCCTCCTGCCATCCAAATCCCCTGCCATATCTGAATCTACATAGCCATGTAGAGAAGTATCTGAACCTCCATAGCATAGGTGCTTGCTGCTGGTTCCTCTCAGATATCTAAGGATCCATTGAACTGCTTTCCAATGCTCCTGGATTGGCCATATACTTACTTACTACTCCCACTGCTTGGGCAATATCTGGTCTAGTACACACCATTGCATACATCAAACTCCCTACTGCGGAAGAATATGGAACTGTACTCATGTACTCTACCTCATCATGTGAATTGGGACATTGTTCTTTGCTTAGCTTAAAATGTCCAGCCATAGGTGTACTCACCGGTTTTGCATCCTGCATATTAAACCTCTCCAACACCTTGTTCACATAATCTTCTTGAGACAATATCAACCTGTGATTTTTCCTGTCTCTCCTAATGCTCATGCCAAGGATCTTCTTAGCTGCTCCCAAATCCTTCATGGCAAACTTTTGAGCTAACTTCTCCTTAAGCTCAGAGATATCCTGCATGTGAGACCTTGCAACCAGCATGTCATCTACATACAACAATAGAATAATATATCTACCGTTATCAAATCTCTTGAAATATACACAATGGTCTGATTGACACCTACTATAGCCATGCTCAGTCATAAACCTGTCAAATTTCAAGTACCATTGCCTTGGAGCTTGCTTGAGGCCATACAAGCTTTTCTTTAACCTGCACACAAACTTCTCCTTACCTTTGACTTCGAAACCTTCTGGCTGTTCCATGTAAATTTCCTCATCCAAATCTCCATGAAGAAATGCTGTCTTAACATCTAGCTGCTCGAGATGTAAATCCTCAAAAGCAACCAAAGACAATACAACCCTTATTGAAGTCATCTTAACAACCGGAGAAAAAATTTCACCAAAGTCAATACCTAGCTTTTGTGCAAATCCTTTTACCACTAATCTGGCCTTATATCGCATCTGACCATCCTCACTTTCCTTCAACCTGTAGGTCCATCTGTTCTTCAGTGTTCTCTTACCAGCTGGCAATTCAACCAAATCCCATGTTTGGTTCTCTCTTAAGGACTCCATCTCCTCAACCATGCCACGCTCCCACTTACTCCTGGACTCCACCTGTAATGCTTCTTCAAAACTTTCTGGTTCTCCACCATCAGTTAGCAATAAATAATATAAGGAAGGAGAATATCTAAGTGGAGGCTTACTTACCCTTTCAGACCTCCTGGTGGGTGTCTTGGACTTGTTTTCAACAATCTGTCCACCCAAATTTTCTAACAGTGACCGACCTCGGCCACCTGTAAACCTGTCACTCGCCGTCGTCGGTTCTTCCTGACCGACCTCGGTGCCTGGTCTGCCGACGTCGGTCTCTGTATGACCGACATCAATTTCTGTACTGCCGACGCCGATTCCAATCCTGCCGACGTCGGTCTCTGTGTTTTCCTGCAAGTGATTATTTCTTTTTCCCGCAAGCTCATTTTGGACCATAACTTCGTCCAATTCACTATTGCTCTGCCCAGATTGATCCAGCTTCCTTATCTGATCACTGTACATCACTCTTTCATTGAAAACAACATCACGGCTCCTGATTACCTTGTTAGTTCCTAGATTCCAAAATCTGAAACCAAAATCATCTGAGTCATAGCCTATAAACGTGCACCTCGTAGACTTAGGATCAAGCTTCTTTCTATTTTCCTTATCTATATGCACAAAGGCTTCACTACCAAAAACTTTGAGATATGAGAGATCTACCTTTTTACCTGTCCATGCCTCTTCTGGAATTCCACCATCCAGAGTTGTAGAGGGTCCTCTGTTAATCAGGTACACTGCGGTGTCAACTGCTTCTGCCCAAAACTCTAAGGGCAACCCTGCATGCAATCTCATACATCTTGCACGCTCCATGATAGTTCTATTCATCCTTTCAGCAATACCATTCTGCTGAGGTGTCCTTGGAACCGTCCTTTGCCTATGGATTCCTTGTGTATAACAATACAATTTGAACTTAAGACTGCAGAACTCACCGCCATTATCAGATCTCAGGCACTTTAACTTTCTGCTTGTTTCATTCTCAACCATAGCCTTCCAAAACTTAAAAGTCTCAAAAACATCAAATTTCTTTTTAATACAGTAGATCCATACCTTTCTTATGGCATCATCTATGAATGTAACATAGTACCGTGATCTGCCAATAGAGGCTACCTGAGCCAGTCCCCACACGTCTGTGTGAACAAGCTGCAACTTCTGCCTTTTCTTAGTAGACCCAGTCTTGAGAAAGCTAACCCTTTTCTGTTTCCCAAATACACAATGCTCACAAAACTCTAGATCCATACTTTTCAAATCTGAAAGCATACCTTTAGACTTAAGTATTGACATCTCCTTCTCACTCATGTGGCCAAGCCTTGAGTGCCACAATTTACAATCCACACCTGAAGTAGATAAAACTGAAGGAGATTTGTTAGTAACACAATTACACAAGTAGAGAGTACCTTCTCTCTTACCTCTGGCCATAACTAGTGCACCCTTGGTCACCTTCCAAGAATCTGCTGTGAGAGTTACTGTACAACCCTCATCACCTAGCTTACCTGCAGAAATCAAATTTCTCTTCAAACTAGGAACATGCATCACTTCTCTCAACACCCATGTGTTGCCATTCTGCATCTTCAGCTGCACTTTACCTTTGCCAATAATCTTACAAGGCTCATCATCCCCTAAGTACACTATTCCAAGATCTCCATGGATATAGTCACTAAAATACTCTCTGTTAGGGGTAGCATGGAAAGAAGCACCAGAATCTAATACCCAAGATTCTATGTTATTATGCAAAGAGAAAATTAAAGCATCCTGTGCAATACCTGCAACCTTGGCTTCTTCCTTTCCTTCGTGTTGGTTGTCCTCCTTGGGCTTTGACCAACAATCTCTGCTTATGTGCCCCATCTTTCCACAGTTCCAGCATTGTGGCTTCCTGCCATTCCTGGATTTGGATCTTCCTCTCACCTTAGACTTAGATCTTGATCTCCTCTTGCTCTTTTCTTTTTGCCTTCCCCTGCTCTCAAAATTTAAAGCGTTCCCAGATGTCTCTTCTATGCTTTTCCTGCGTATTTCCTCATTCAAGATAACACTAACCACATCCTCTACTTTCAAAATATTTGATGCAGATGCAGTATTAGAAACTGCCATTACTAAGCCATGCCAGCTTTCAGGTAAAGAACATAATATCAAAAGAGCTTTTATTTCATCTTCAAATACAATATTGACAGAACTTAACTGATTAACAATTCCATTGAAATCATTCAGATGAGTAGAAACAGATCCACCTTCATTCATATGCAAATTAAATAATTGCTTCATAAGATATACCTTATTTGAAGCTGAGGGTTTTTCATACATATTTGCTAACGTGGTCATCAACTCTATCGTAGTTTTTGCCTATGACAAATTACATATCACAGTGGAGGCCAGACTCAGTCTTATAGACCCAAGAGCCTTTCTATCAAGAACTTCCCATTCTTCATCCTCCATGTCCTTGGGCTTCTTTGCTATCCCACCTAACGGTAAGTAGAGATCCTTCTGATACAGATAGTCCTCTATCTGCATTCTCCAATGTTGGTAGTTCTTGCCATTAAACTTTTCCATTCTCAGCTTACTTTCTTCTGCCATTGCTTCTCCCACTCAAACAAAAATTCCTGCAGAAACACCTGTGAGTAACCTGTAATCTGTAACCTGTAACCTGTAACCAAGGCTTTGATACCACTTGTTGGGGGATCAAACCAACAATAGATTACACTTGTGAAAGCAATAAATGCAGAAATAAATCAGATAGATAAGCAACTGAAATGATAAATAGCACAGAACAAGATATACAAGAAAACACCCTGAAAACTTGTATTGAAACTCTTTACAATAGGAATACAACTTGAAGAAACTTCGTTCTTCCACACCTCTCTCAGATGCACACAAGATCTCTCACTAGATCTCTATTCCTCAAGAGCTCACTCTCAAGTACATTCAAATCCAACAACCTGGATTGATGCAACTCTGTACTGTCCTTCAAACATTCACAATGTTCTACTCTTACAGTTCTACACACATTCTTACAATTCTAAGCTAAGAAGATCTTCCTACATATAGAAATAGGGAACTTGAGCATGCTCTTACAACAAACAGTTAAGCCTCTTGAACAAGGGCTCTAAAAATAATATTGCCAATAATAGAGACGCAAGCTTGAGTCCACGACTCAAACTTATCATGCAAACACTCGCTGCCGTCCACAGAAATAGATTTCTGGACACGCAGGTAACCGACGTCGGTTCCTGCCTGTTCGCCTGTGACCGTCGCCGGTCGACCATATCGCCGACGTCGGCGCCTCTGCAACTGCTACTAACCGACGTCGGTCGCTCCTGACTGACGCCGGCGTCTGTGTAGACCCAAACCTGTTTAAGTATGCTCCTTGGTGAAGCTTTTAGCTCCACACCCTAACACTACTTTCAACAAACCCAAAAATATAAAACTAATGACCAAAAATAAATAAACACAAGAAAAGCCAAGATAGTTGGTGTTATGAGGCTGAGGATGTACTTGGTAAATTTGGCAAGATGGGGTGATAAGTGTTATGTTAGACAAAATGACCATGTCAAAAAATAAGATTAATTTAGGTAACCAAAAAGCCAAGGCTACTAAAGACTAAAAAACCCAAACAATCTATCCTTAAGTAAGAAAGGAAAACTCACCAAATCAAACCAAGGATACATGTCAAATAGGATGATAATAAAATAAAACAATGGTAAAAAGAAGAAACAAAATGGTAAAACAACATTGATGAGTGACCAGTAACAATCCACATCTCAATTAACAATGGAAAAAGGAAGCCAAAAAAGGAAAACAACATTGATGAGTAAGGAATAACAAGCCAACCTCACTCAATACTAGAAAAAAGGGGTACAAACTCAGGTGTCCATAAAAATAGGACAAAACAAAAATGATAAATAGTAAAAGGAGAGTAAAGTAAGTCTATAAATGTAATTCATGGTGTAAAGAAAGGAGAATCCGTAGTTGCTCAAACATGTTTTACTTTAAGGATAGATAACACTGGAACAAAGTAGTGCTATCATGTTTTTAAGAGGTGAAGAAGGAATTAAATAAGAAGGGAAAATAGATTTGGAATCACAATTTTTATATCAAGGGGGGAAAATGAAATAGGTGGAGGGGAGAATGAAGGAAAACCAAGGTAGAGGAACTCTTTATCAAAGTCAAGACACTCAAATTAAGTTTGTCAAAACAAGAAGACTTTCAACCTTAAGGACTATCAATAAATTTTCTTAGCCACACAAGTATTAGGTCAATAAATGGAGTATATAGATCATCCCATAAAGGATATGCATAAAAATTAAAATGGATATACCTACCCACAACATGTTCCTTATTCTTCTAGACCCCTTATAGAGCCATCGATATAATTTAAAGATTGGTTATTTGTGTGAGAAAGTAGATATCACCATAGAGTTTTTTGAAATCCCCTATTACAATATATTGTCCTACCACACCCCAAATGACCTCAGCTTTATGTGAGGCCAACTGTGGAGTTTGAGCTTCGATTAGAGATAGGTGATGTGCTTATAATCACATATTTTTTTGTGTAAATTTGACTTTTGAGATTTGTATGTTGCCTTTTAGATATCATTTCCTTTTAAATCAAATGATTTGGCTTTTAAATTTCTTGATGTATTTTTATATTCCTCCTCCATATAGATTTGGAAAACCAAACATGGGTGCTAAAGGTGACTTTCATTTGAATACTTGGGACAAAGTTGCTAAGAGAGAGAAACTTCAAAGAGCATGGGGTCTAAGAGTCTTGTAAATATAAGTAAAATAAAAGTGTTATCTTGACTTTAAACTTATTTTATCCAATGTGGAAATGAAAAGAAGGGGAAATCAAGAGGAGTGACACATGAAAAATTTAACTTGCTTCAAATTGCAAAAGAAATGTGACAAAAGGCAAAGAGGGATACAATGATAGTAAAGTGTGATTCCTTATCATAAGTATGAGGAAATTGGAGGAAAACATGCTAACATATATTGTTGTGCAACTTTAATCTAGAAAAAGAAGTAAAGATTAAAGTTGAGAATAAGGATCAAGAACATGAAAAGGTGGTAATTTTATAAGGAGGGTTGGGTCCTATCCATGGTCTTACAAAGAAACTCATAAAAGAGAAACCCATGAGGGTATTGACAAACAATATAAATTAAAGTGAGGTAAGAAAATAAATCGTATATTTTTTTAGGGATCCCATGTCCTATCCATAGTCTTACAAATTAAATCACAAAATAGAAACCCAAGGGATGCCAAAATAGTATTAGCAAACAACAACAATGAAAGAGAAAAATAGATAAAATATGGTGGTTTTGTGAGGGATGTTGGGTCCTATTCGCATTCTTATAAAGCAAATCACAAAAGAAAAACCCAAGGGGTGCAAAAAATAAGAGAAAATGCAAGAAGCTAAAGAAGATTATGGTACATCAAGAAACCAAAAGACCAAAAGGGGGGACTAAAGGTTTGTGAAAAAGAGGGAACTATTATAGAGGGAGAGACCCATGTTTAATTAACTTGTGAAAACTATTAGATAAATATATATAGAAAACATGAAAAGAAGTAACTATTTAGGTAAAGTATTTTTTAAGGAATTATGCATTGGTGGGCTCTTTGAAAACATGGCCTTCATTGGTTTGAAGATGGTAGGTACTTGGAACAAGAATATCTTTAATTAAACATGGGCCCCATGTTTTTTGGGTGTATTTACCTTCTTTGTCATGGGTGTAGTATAATTTAAGGACAATATCATTAACATTAAAAGTGTGAACTTTAACACATTTATTATGTTGTTAGGTGATACGAGCCTTGTATTGGTGGTTATGTTGTAAGGCAGAAAGATGACATTCATCAAGAAGATTATGGGCATGAAGGTGATCTTCATGCAATTATTCAACATGAATAATGCCATGAAGAGATATACGAAGAGAGGGAAGCTCAACTTTTAAAGGAAGGACTGACTCAAAACCATAGACTAGAGAAAATGAAGTTGCCCTAGTGGCAGTACGTATGCTAATCTGATAGGCCCAAAGTGTAGGGTAAAGATGAATATGCCAATATATGTAGGTTTCATGAATTATATTTTGGATAGTTTTGTTTAAAATTCTATTAGTGGCCTCAACTTGACCATTGCATTATGGATGATAGGGCATATAATTTTTTTGATTGATCTTGAATTTATTGCAAAGTTGTTTAACATGTTTATTTTTTAAATTAACACCATCGTCAAAAATGATGATATGGGAAATTCCAAAACAACAAATAATTTAATTAAGAATAAATTTGGAAATGGTAGGACCAATGACATTAATGAGAGTCATGGATTCTACCCACTTGATAAAATATTTGGTAGTAGTGATGAGAAAGACATGCCCATCTTGGGAGTGAGGAAGTTTACTAATGAGATTGAATCCCCATGATGAAAATGTCTAAGGAGATTTAATAGTTTGAAGTTTGGTAGGAGGTGAATGGATAAGATCATTGTGAAGCTGATAAGGAGTACACTTTCTAGCATATCCAATTGCATCCTTTTCAAGAGTAGGCCAAAATTATCCCATACATAGGTATTTGTGTGTTTTAGTATGTCTTATATAGTGACCACCATAAATTATCCCATGTGCTTGTCCAAGAAGAGGAGGGACCTCATATTGCATAACACAATGAAGCAAGGTACCTTTAACATTATGATGATAAATGATGTTGTGTCGAAATACATACTTGAAAGCTTATTTTCAAATACATGTTTTTTCATGAGAATCTAAATTAGAAGGATAACTTTGGTGTTCTAAAAATTGAATGATATCTTTATACCAAATGATTTATCAAATGGTAATATCCATAATATGACACATAAGAAAATATAGTGATTGAGTTAAATATGGATATTTTCTTATTTATATAAGAAAAGAAGGATTAGAAAGAACTTGATGTGAATGAAATAGAAAATTTGAAGAGGCAAGAGATTCAACAATGGAATTTTGATCTCTAGGAATAGGCTCAATAGTAAAAGAGATAAAATCTTTAGCAAGAGTGGTTAAAATTTGATGATAGTTGATAAGGTTCTTACTTTTACATTGATAATCACCACTAATTTGATGGAAAATAAGTTGAGAATCACCTAAATCATGAAGGTATTGCATGTATGAATCAAGAGCATCTCTCATGCCTAAGATAAAAACTTTGTACTCAACCATATTGTTGGTGACATCAAAGGTGAAGTGGAAAGATAAAGGAATTATTTTACTAAAATGAATTATGAGAATTCAACCTACCCCAGCTACTTGAAGGCATTTATCACCATCAAAGTGAAGGGTTCAAGTATCCTCATGTAATTCAATATTAATATCAGGGAGCTCTTTGATAACTACTTTTGGTTTAGTAGTATCAGAGGGAGTGGAAGATTCATCAAGTTGATTGGATTCAAGATTAGTGATAAAGCTATGAAAATAATTTTTGAGAGACATAGCTTGATTAAGAACTTAAATGTAAAGGATATTATCATCTGAAAGGTCCTTTTTAAGGGAAGAAGTGGTTGTAATGGGAGTTGTAACAAGTTGGTTAGCTATGACTCTCCCTTTAATATCTTTTTGAGTGATGATGCAAATATCGAGTTTCATAAGGAGGACCATCCATTTACCAATTTTATCTCTAGAAAAAAAGGATTTGGAGAAGAAATATTGAAGGGAGTCAAAATGAATAATGACATAAGTAGTTTGATAAAGCATATAGTGATGAAGCTTTTTAGTTGTAAAATAGATAACGAGGCAATGACACTTAAGTTTAGTATAACATGTTTCATAGTTGATGATGCCTCAACTATTGTAGTAGATAACATACTCTCTTCTTATATCATCTTGTTGGACAAGCATTGCCCCAAGTAAAATAGGTGTGGAAGAATTATATGTAATCAAAGGTTTATCATTGGAAGGAGGATGAAGTGTAGGTGGATGAAGAAATGACTCTTTCATTTTATCAAATTATTTTTGACATGGATCCATCCATTCTAAAGCAATACCTTTATTGAGAAGGGAATTGATAGAGTGAATTCGATATGCCATTTTAGGGACAAATAATCTAATTACCCTAAGACTGCCTAAATAAGTACAAATGTTGGGAATAGAATGAGGAATGGGCATGTTGGTGATAACACTAATTTTGGCTAGATCAACATCAATGCTATAGAGAGAGAATAAGAATCCTAAATTTTTTCTAGATGTGACTCTAAAAAAACATTTGTAAGGATTAAGTCTAACTTTATATTTAAAAATATGGTCAAATATGATAGCAAGATCAGAAAGATGATTCTTACAATTTTTAGATTTAACAATAAGATCATCCGTATAGGTTTCAATAATTTTGTAAATGAGATCATGAAATATGTGAGTAATTGCACATTGATAAGTGGCTCCAATGTTCTTTAGGCATAAGGGTATTTTGACATATCAATAAGTGCCCCATTCTATGGTGAAAGTAGTCCTATGTTGGTTCTCAAGAGTAATATGAATCTGATTATATACAAGAAGCCATCCATAAGAGATAACATTTCCTAACCAACCGTGGAATAAACGATGACATCTATGGAAGGTAAAGGGAAGTTTTACATGGGATAAGAAAGATTAAGATTGCAAAAATCAATACAAATTTGAATGACCATAGTGACTTTATTTTTAATGGGAGTAATGTTAGAAACCCATTCAGAATAATCCATTGGTTTAATAAATATAACATCAAGTAATTTGATAATTTCCTTATGACATAAAGTTAAAATTTTAGGTGGAAATTTTCATTGCTTTTTATGCACATGCTCGGCATTATGATAAGTAATGATATTATGCACCATAATGATAGGGTCAATTCTAAGCATGTCCTCATAGGACCAAGTGAAATCTTCATGATATTTGTCAAAGAATAAGCTAAAATTATCATGTTTAATAGGTGAAAGCTCCTGATAAAATGTAATAAATTGAGGACAAGATGGGATACCATATTCAATGCGAGTAGTTTATTCAATAAGCATGGCATTACCATATTGAAAGTGGTATGGTGCATTGGGTAAGGTAGAAATTGGATTTATATTAAGATCAATGATATCAATGAATTTGTTGAAGGAGTTTTAGTTTTGAAGTTTCCAAGTTTTTAAGTTTATGACGCTGCTAAGGAAGTTGAGGTTCTTGGGAATGAAGTAACTCAAAAATATTTTCGTCACTAGGAAAGGTAGGAAGAGGACCATAATATTTGACATCTACTTCAATATAAATAATTTGATTACCATGGCTATCATAGTTAGAATGAATCTGATGGACATTGGTTGCCTTAGAATCAAGTGTAATTTTAGGAGAAAAAGAAGTAGATGGAATAAAAGAGATTAGTATATCGGTGGATTTGATGATAGGAGAAGGATTTGATGGAATGATTGGATCCAAAGGTGTAAGAACATTTAGATATTTAGAAGGCATAATTTTCTATACCACCCAAGGAGTATCAATAAGAGGAGGATTGATGGGAGGTACATGACCCTCAAGATCTAAGGTATGATCCATAAAAATGGTGTACACATCCTGATTAAAAGCATGGATTTGGGCTAAAGTTGTTTGGTAATGCTAGACATCCAAGTCTCTAGATTGATCTTAAGCCATGATATAGTTGTCATCATATGTTGGAGAAATCATACAAGCTTGAAAATCATGGGGAGTTTCAGAAGGTGAAAACCCAATATTGTTGAATGTACGAGGAGATGTGATGAGAGGATCTTGAAATAATTTAGCCACTCCAAAATCATTGTAAGTGAAGGCATATTCTAGTAAATAAGGATCCTAAACATTACATGGAGGGGGAAAGTTAGTAATATCATCAATAAGAGGAACAATATGGTCTCTTGGTAATAGAGAAGGAGGAATCCATTGCAAAATATATGGAGGTAACTTGGTAGTATTGCAAGTATGTTGCAATTCATTGGGCTCATCATCATCAGAATCCACAAGAGTAACTTGTAAATCAGGACTCATGTTGATGAACATGGGTAAAAGAGAATTGTTAATTTTATGATTTGTAAGAATACGATATTGAGGTTTAGGATTAGGAATCTAAATGCTCCATGGATTGAGATTGATTTCATGCGTGTACTATTCCCATTATGTAAGAATTTAATACATTGACTATCAGAAGAAGCAATGTCTCTCATTCGATGGGTTCATGGATGACCAATAAGGATATTGTAAGATAAAAGGAGATCAAGGACCATAATATTGGTTTGAATGGTCTTAGGTCCTATGGTTAATGGAATCCAGATATAACCAAGTGGTTTTTGATTAGTCTTATCAAAACCACAACAAGTAAGATGATTTTGTTTGAGATGATCCTTGTTATAACCAAGTTATTGAATAAGCCACAAAGATGTCACATTAATACCAAATCCTTCATCAACTAAGACTTTTTAGATAAGATTGGTATTAATGCCTATTTTGATAAAAAGTGGTGGATCATTGGCATGAAAAAGAATTTCATTGTTAAACATGTCCTCTTCAAGAAATTCAATAGAATTCTTGGAAGAAGGACATGAGGTTTCAATGGTATTAACATTAGTAGGTTGAGAATTAATAGAAGGTGGTTATTCATCAATGGAGGATGGATCATCAATTTCTTGAAGTTTTTGC
This sequence comes from Torreya grandis, assembly GCA_037957365.1. NCBI lineage: Eukaryota > Viridiplantae > Streptophyta > Pinopsida > Cupressales > Taxaceae > Torreya > Torreya grandis. The sequence continues at coordinate 4,942,408 of JARHVA010000605.1, read as the reverse complement.
ATAAGTAATTTACGATGATAAGATGAGGTGTGAACTAACTCCATAAGTAGAATCTTGCAAGGCATAGATTTGAGTTCTTCAAGAAAATTCCAATGAGATTTAGAAGAACCAACATAAGGTTTAGAAGGTAAAGTATTCTTGGAAGGTATTGATGTGATTGGAAGATCAGAAGGAGTAAGTTATTCCTCAGGTGATTTCAAATCTACATTAGATGTGGTAGTATCTTTAAGAAGCTATTATTTTAAAGATGGATTTTTAGGCTTGGTAATGGGTTTTTTGTGAGCCAGTTTACAATGATAATTGACCTTTGTAGTGTTGACATATTGAGAGTTGTTATAATATTGGTTGTAATCAACATCAATGGAACACACATCCTTGAAATTTTCTTGATTATTTGAAGAATATTTTTGGTTATTAGAGGTATAATTTTTTGAAATTTTGTCATTTTTGGGAAGCAACAGTGTATTCTTGACGATGAAGATTGATCATAGCTTCATGATTAAATGAATCACCAAGCATATAGGAGACAACAAATTTATTGAGACCTCTAAAAGATTTATGAGAATGCCCAATGTTAGCATGGAACCAAAAAAATATATTAGGTTCATACCACTTAGGAGGAACATTAGGATAGATGAAAGGCTTTGAGGGCGGTAAAAATTGTTTCATTTATTGAACCGAGAGAGGTGTATGAGAAGGTGAAGGAATATTGGTTTTGGTAACTCATTATTTAGTTAGAGGAGTGTTGCTAGTGATATCATTAGATTTTTGGAAATATCCTTTAAGTAGCTTAGGATTAGGCTCAAATTGATTCATAAGAAAATCTTGATGCTTAGCTTGATCAAGAGCTTCATTTAATATTTGGGGAGCAAAGGTTTGAACCTTATATTGGAGAGTAGGAGTTAAAGCCATGATAAAGAGTTTGAATATATTATCATCATTCATGTTATGATCAGATTTATGAGGTAAATACTTCCATCTTTTGATAAAGTCATGAACTGATTCCATGGGAGATTGCTTAGCATTGATAAAGTGGATAAGACAATTTTTAGGAAGACATTATGTTGAAACTCTTTAACTAAATGATTAACCAAATCTTCAAGTTGTCAAACAGAATCTTAGGGTAGTTGATTATACCATTCTAATACATCATTGATAAATTTTTTGACTAAGAGTTTATTAGTGGTGAATACATTAGTTTGGATCCACTCTTTGTAAACGTTGTCAAAGGCTTTAAGAAATGAGGCAAGGTCTTTAGTCCCATCATATTTGATAGTTGGACATATGATACCAATATCAATAGATACAATAAATTGGGATAAAGGCTCATTTTGAATAGTTTTAAGCATCTTGTTATTCATTATGGGTTGAGGAATAATAGTACCTAAGACATCCCTAAGAGGTGGAGGAATATAATTAGGATTAGCTTGAGGATGAATAGTTAGAAGTTGATTAGCCACACTAATTAAGTGTTGTTGAAGTTGCATCATTTGGTTGGTATTAGAATTTTTCATAATTTTCATTTGTTGAATAACTTGGGCTAAAATTTGGGTTGTATTGGGAGGTGGGTTGGTGTTGGTAGAAGCACTCCCCAAATTGGTATTAAGGAGAGGACTACTAGTGGGATTGTTAAGTAAACCTGTATTAATTACTCCACATTAGTTTGAAGATTTTGAGAAGTTTCTTGGTAAGTATAGAAGAGATCAAATCCATCAACTTCATCTTGAGGTATTATTTGCACCATGTTACAGTTCATAGATGAAGGAGGAGAAGAGGTACCCCAAGAGTGATGGTTCTCTTGGGAGGAAAAGAGAGGAATAAATGAACATCCCATATAATACCTAAATGGATTCAAGTTATTCAAGAAGATTTTTATAGGATATTTCATCTTAACTAAAGAGAGATGAATAGAATGCAAAATTGGAGAAATGAGAAGCTAGATTGATGAATAAAGAAGGCAAAAAATAGTATAGGGTTGACTTGGTCAATCTAGTATAGAAAATAAGGCCTATAAACTATACAGGGTCAATTAAGTCAATATAATACAATGAATAAAGGTAGGAAAAAGATGAAAAAGGAGCTATAGACTATATAGGGTCAATTAGGTTGATCCATTATAGTGAATAGGGGATGAAAAAGGTACAAGGTTGACTGGGTCGATCTAATACAATAAACAAGGAGAAAGAGAAAGATGATAACAAGTTATGAGCTTAAATAAGATAGTTTTTGTAGCTAATTTAGGGAAGTAAGAGATTAAAGGAAACAAATAGTCAATTGGATCAATGTTGGTCAATCTAATTGAGGCACACAAAATAAAACCTTACACTAATGCTGTCTAATGCAAGTTTTTGCACACACAATTGAGCAAAGAACAAGCAAAGAACTTGAAAAGTAAAGCTAGCTAATTGGTTAACCTGAATGTTTATTAGATTATTAAGATATGATTTTAAATATGATTAAAAGTTGGCTATAAACAAAGTACTAGATAACAATCAAAGGATTGTTTTAGGTATTTTAGGATGAAAGGGACTATAGTGGTAATTATAAAATCTTGGTATTGGGGCCTACCCCTCACTTCACACACTACAATAATAAGGGTAATGGGTGCTTAGCCAGAATATACTATTAACCATTCTTTATACTTGACCATAACATCAAGTTGGCTTCCCCCTTGGTAATGAAATCCAAGTAGGTTGGCATAGGGTAGACAAAATGTTAAAGTGCTCATTTATTTTTTTGTGATTTCTCCATTTGTACATAAAATATAAAGTGAAACTAAGAGATTTAGTTAAAACTACCCTAATCATACTATGTGAATTATTATAATCATGTAAGCAACATGAAAATAAATTGTGAATTAATTAGTAATAGATATGAGGTTAATTCCAACTTTGAAACAAGGTATAGTGTTGACACTAAAAGCACAAAATACAAAATAAGGTTGATAGGGTCAAACCTATATTTTGAAAGAAAAGTCTAAAAAAGAATTGAGTTGGTAGTGTTGATCTAGTTATTTTAGATAGCACACAAAACACAAAACTGGGTCGATAGTGTCAGTCTAGTTGACTATGCAAGGGTAGTTTTAAAGAGTACAAAATATGGAAGGAAAGACATAAAAGAAAGAAGCAAAGAAGTAGAAAGGAACCTTGGTAGCTCAGATATGCAATGAAGGAATATTTTTGATGAATAACCTTGAGGTATGCTTGAGAAACTTACAAATTGGCTCGAAAAAATTGATCAAGTTGTACAAGAACCTACTAAAAAGTGTTGAAACTGTAAGGGGTCAATTGGGTCAACCTAGTAGGTTGAACTAGGTGTCTAAAAATTTGGAAACCTATATTGGGTCAACTGGGTTGATCCAATTGCTTATTCCTAGAAACCTATGCACAAAGATTAAAAAAGTTGGGTCGATAGAATTGATCCAGTATGTCACAATATATGATAAAAATACTAACTAAAAGAATGAAAAAGTGAAAAAAATACTACAAGGGTTAGTTTCACTTTGGGTTCACCAAAATGTATGTAATAAAAAATACATCATGTCTATAAATCAATCTTGGTTCAGAGAAGATAGAGCATACCTACACCTTCGATTGGGAATACACTTGTTAAGTAAGAGCATGACCAATATGGGGATCCACTAGACTGATTAGGGGATCATTTATCACAATATATCATGCTAGGAAGGGTTCCAAAGCCTATAGTCTAACATAATCTACAACAACCCTAATGGATTTTTAAGGTTTAAAGCATTTCACTTATTCTAATAACAAGAAAGTAAATCTAAACTAGTGCACACCAAAGCATGTGGCACAAAGTAGGGGTTAGAAAAAATAAAACAAAAATATATAGGGAACTTTAATTAAAGTATGAGTACCACCCTAATACATAAAATATGAAAAATAGTATTATTCAAGCCAAAACTTATGCTACTTCTATCTACTAAAATATAGGAGAAAAAAGCTAGAATATACTTACATGAATGTGAACCCATCAAAACTCAATCTCTCCCTTGGACAAAGGGGATTTGCAAGAAGTTGTTGTGGTTTGTAAGGATCAGTAAGAAAGGCCAAAGCATCCAAGACTTATCCAAAAGACTAGATTCTCTAAATAAGAAACCTAAGATAAGTCTCCTTAAGTAGAATGGTGGAAGAGCAGATTGTGAATAAGCATGAGTGAATAATAACTTTTGATTGCACATATGAATAATGATCAAAATGATCTTGTATATATAGGTAGATCTTGACCTAAATCCTTCCAAGAACATCAGTTGTATAGGGTCAACGTAATTGACCCAGTGTGTTTTTGAGGACAAATCACTAGGTTTGAGCTAGGTCGGCGAAAGGGCTAACAAGGTAAGAAATTAAATAATACCCCTAAAATGTACTGGGTTGACCCAATTGACCTAGTATAACTAACTACCCAAAATGAGTTTAAGATAAGGAGGAATGGAAAGAGGAAAACACTAGAGGAATACTCAAAGGAGGAAAAATAATGTAGGGAATAGTTTTGGGATCTGGTTGGATTAGTAAGAATGTGGGAAAAGGGGAAAATAATCTTACAAAGCACCAAAGGTCTATCCACACCTTTCCCATTGCACCTCTTAAGGCATGTACTTAGAGATATTGGGTCTCAGTGGGTTCCTATAAGATGTAAAGCATTAGTATTTGATAAAAGTTAAAAATATTATGTATATACACCTATGTAATACATGATGCAGATCATGCCATCCCCAAAGTCATGATGAAGAAGGAGGATAAAAGCAAAGAACCTGAAAGTGAGTCCAATTTTTGGACTTTGTATTTTGACGATGTGAAATGCAAAACTAACTTTGGAGTAGGCATTTAATTAGTGTCTCTATCAAGATAAAATACCCTATGAGCCTTTTGATTCTAATGTACCTACATGAACAATGAATTTTAATACGAATCACTAGTTCATGGCCTTAGCCTCATCGATCACATGGGTGTAAAGTAGCTAAAAGTGTTCAGAGATTCTAAATTAGTGGTAAGACAAGTGTGAGGGGTTATGGTTGTAAATAATGTCCATATGAGGTCCTACCACCACTAAATATGGGATTTAATCAAAGCATTTAAATATTTCACCATTCAGATCATCCCTAGGACCATGAACACCCAGGCAGACAAGATGGCAATAATTGTGTAGACACCAAAATTATGTCTCACATGTGCATAACTCCCTGTGTCAAAACCCCCTTGAGCCTTTTTTTAATAATTATCCTTCCTAACCCATGATTTTACCCCTCACATATCTAATTAATTTAAAATCTTTAATTAAGTTAATTAAAAACTACTTATGCCACCTTACATGGCCACCTCATCCTAAGACTAATTCTTACACTCTTAGTCACCTCAAGACTTAGTCCCCTAATCCTAACTACCCATGACTTATTCTTACCTCAAAAATAAATTCCTAACTAACTATATCCTTCTTAACCTCCCATTTCTACCATTTCCTAATGGATACCACACTTAACACGAGAAAGAATAAAAAATAGGCTAAAAAGCCCTTTTACCTATTCTCATACCACCGACGTCGGTCAACCCGTGAGCAACATTGATAGGATCAATAACGTCAATTACTTAAGCCAAAATCCAAACTGATGTTTAGGTCAGAAAAAATAAAAAAAACTCAATTATTCACATACAGGCTTTTAACATTTAACTTTCTACATTCAGGTTTACTATTACTCTGCACAAATCAGTCTAGATCAGGAATTGATATACTACACAAAGCTTGGATTCTTTTGAATTGATATCACATGATTGTCTTTCTATTCACCTATTACTTCAACATGCCTCACCAGAGCCATCTATTTGTCACCCATAGTTCATCCATTTAATTATTTAAGTATATCTCTATTTTTTGGTAATTCCTTTAAATAATCATTTTATAGTTACTTTACATTGTATTATTTATCATTTCATGAACATCCCAACTCTCCATGTGAAGGGGTTTTAAAACTCCTTCACCTCTTTTTCTCTACTCCAAACATACCAACCTTCTATCTATACCCACTTGAGTCTTACACACTCCTTTATGACTCTTCACAATCTCATAAACTTGACTAACATCTACCTTCCAACTTAGAAAACTCTCCTACAATCCCATAGGACCTGCTACCCCTATCAGCACCAGTCACATAATCAATGTCAGTCATATAAAAAACATCATCCATATCTCCTTACTAACATTGATGGCCTAACTGATGTCAGTGACTGTGGATTTCCACTAACCTCCTTGAACCTACCTCAACCACCTCCAAAAACATCAATAACTCACATTACCTACACTGTTTCACTCTCTGTTGCACTCAGACTAAAAGAATGATATGAATATCTCTCTCTTACTCTCTATTTCATTTTATTATTCATTAAAAATTTTGTTTCAAAAAGTGGACTATCATCCTAGGAACAAGCACGTAGCTTGGTAGCCCACTCATATATTTTCTAACAAATATTTTTGTTGGTAGTACTTCCTTATTCATAGGTTGTCCTCCCCAGCCAAAGAGGAGTGCTCAACATCATTTGGATAAGGTGTGCAACCAATTTGGGTTCTCTCTAATCTCTAATCCCTACCTTTCATCTCTTTTTCTCCTTAAACATCAAATAGATTCAAAATTTAGTGAAACATTTTTGGCATGCCTGGTGGGACCCTAGATTTTTTCTTGGGTTCATTGCTTGTGTTAAGCATTCATATAGGTGAATTATAGTGAAAATTTCATTCCTTTCACTTTCTCCTTCTTTTCTCCCTCAAAGTAAAATATTCAACATTTTATTTTCTATTTAATGGCAATAAACTAAAATTTCTTCTTCCTTGCCACTCTTCTTTTCTCTTTGCCTCTAAAAGCAACTTATCATTTTTCTTACAAGTTAAAAAATATCTTCTTTATTTATTTCTTACATGCACATTATGATATTTAATTTCATTCTCTTCTCCTATTTCATCATTATTTTCATTTGAATCTAAACATTTTAGATTTGGGTTTAAAACTTACTGTACTTCATTGTTTGCTTGCTACATATTAGCTCACCTAGTTAATTACAAGCATTGTGAATGAATTGTAGTACACCTATGTTACAAAACTAGATCACACTCACAAAAAAAACATCTAAACTCACCTGAGACAAGGCCCATCAAGATTTTATCACCTGGTGGATCACCTTACCCTACCCAGCTATACTGTTTGGATTTTACCACCAAGGGTAGAACCCACTCCATTCTCTGGCAGAGTATAAACTCTAGGGAGAAGGTATATTTTGGAAAAGTGGCTTGACTTGGCTTTAGCTTCATGAAGTGTAGGGAGAAAGATATTATAATAAGCCACATACCTGGTCTAACATAGATTTCCTCTTGAGCACTAAAATTAACCTGAAACTAGCTCGAGATTGCTATTTAGTACCTTCGATAACCAAATTCTCTTCTCACTATCTGATTAAGGCATAAGCCAACATGAGACTAAAATTAATCTCTAACAGTTATAATTAGTGGCTATATGTTATTTTTTTACTTTTCTATTCCCTTTTGTATTTTGGAGTTGGTAAGAACATTTTTTCATTGATTTATAAAATCAACACCATTTATAATACTCAGATTGTATAACCTATTCTATTAGGTTTTTTGAGTGTTCATTCTCCTTACACAGACCTATTGCATCCTCTATTTTACCTAGATTCTACCTCTAGGTTTCTAAAACATTAGATTTTACATCTTCTAGGATATCATAGTGACTAACATTGGTTAATCCCATCGACATCGGTAGACTTTAACTACCGACATTGATCAGGTGATCGACATCGATGACTATGTAATTTTAGTTCACTCAAAATAACAAGCTAAAACAACCTACTTACCTACACCCAACCTAGTTTTTCCTTATTATGTCACTAATAAAAGGTATTAAGACTATTTATACTTCTTCTTATATGGTATTGCTGTGAGCCCAAGCCAAAATACTTGTTGATTACATAATTTGGAAACCACTTCCACCTTCCCCTCTTGTTGTTAATTCTATCATGGAGCATACTTCAAATACAGAGCATACTCCTAGCCCTAACAAAATTCCCATTATGACTAAAGGAGATCAATATTTTACTAAATTTATTGATCACAATATGGCATCTTTTCAGCATTACCTTGCCATAAACTGAACCCACAATTCTTTGGGTGACCCATTATATGGTATGCCAACTTCTCTGATGGAGACAACTTTAGTTTTAACTGTCTCCACTATTTTCCCCATGGTTACTCAAACCACCACTTTGACAAGTAACCCAAACATAAATAATGTCCAAAGTTCAACATCACCAACTGTCCAATCCCACCTAAACCCTGACATGACTTTCCTGCTTTCACAACCACAAGCAGTTTAGTCAAGTCTCACCCTATTTTTGAATTTGGTGGTACCTATTCCATCTACTCTCATGCTTATAATTACCCAAGTTACAAATCACCCTTCACCTAGTATAACCATGCCAATAACCCAACCTATAATAATAACATCTAACCAAATCATAGTATCTAACCCAATGGGACAAGCCCCTTTTCTTTCCATCCCTAGCCTATGACTCATTATCCCTATGTTACATCAACACAACCTCAACAAGCTATGTCATACACTCCCTCTTCTTCCTATTAGGTTCCATATAACTTAGTGGGTATCTCCCAAACCAATCCCCTTCTAGACCTCATTAAGATGTTGATGGATAAGATGTCTAATCTAGAGACATCTATCTCAGGTTTAAAGAATGTGTTATCTTATGATCAGATATGCAATGAATTCATCCATCCTTCTATTCCTATTCACCCTTGTCCAATCCAATGGGAAATCCCTAGATTTACTTATTTCTAGAGTAAAGAGGACCCATAATAGCATTTGAGATAATTTAGACATGTTTTTTATTTAATAGGGCATGATGATGCATTATTACTTTGCACTTTCCCTATGCCTCTTTCAAGTGCTGCCTTGGATTGGTATATCTCTATAACCTGGCACTCCTTTTCTCATTTACCCAACTTGCATAAATATTCCTAGACCATTTCTTTATTGACATTTCTAAAAAGGTTTCTATTATAGACCTTTATTCTATTAGACAATTTGATGATGAGTCTATCATAGATTTTATCACTCATTGGAGAGGTTTAATCAATTAACTCTCCTTATCTTTACCCCAACCTGAGCTTATTGAGCTCTTCTCAAGGGCATGTGTTAAGCACATTTCATCAACACTTTGAGTACAAACTTTCCACACATTTGATGAAACCTTTACAATGGTGTAAAAACTTGAGATTTGGGCTATAAACGAATGCAGAGTCAAGTTACATAGTAATAATGCCAATTCCAAATCGAATGACTCCTCTTATTCTTAAAATTCTCCTTCTAACCAAAAATCTAAAGGCTTTGCCAACGCGATAGTCATTAAATCAGCTTCTTCCACAACCATAAACTAACCTAATTCCGTGACTTCCCAAAATTTGACCAAGTAATTCCAATAATGGTATGAACAAAGACAATATACTCCCATTAGGGAGTCATATACTTCCATTTTGGAAAAACTGTTGGAATAATGTGCCATAACCCTTCCTCAAATCAAGCCTCTTATAGAGTTTGAACCCTCCCATCCCATTCCAACTTGGTACAAGGAGGATGAGTTTTGAGGCTACCATTGAGTCAAAGGCCATAATTATAATAACTATAAAACATTCAAGAACATTGTTCAAGACATGTTTGATAGGGGTGATCTCATATTGGATAACCCTAATGTGCCTACTAATTAAAATATGGATGTGTTAAAATAGCCTTTTCCTAGCCCTTCACCCAATCAAAATATTATTTAGACTACAAATAATAACTCATGTGATCATAATATCCATATGGTTAATATGGTCTTTCCTTTACTTCTAGTTCAACCTCTCCCACAATAAGAGGCACCCATTTTACCTACTCATCCCTCACAGTCAGTGGCATTTTTTTACCCATTCTTCTTCCTCAAGTAGAAGACCCTATTTCACTTTTTCCACTCCCACATGAGGAAGATCCTCCTTTACCACTCCTTTTGCCACCAGAGGAGCTTGTATTTATAGTTCCTTTTACACCAATGTTACCTATCCTCTTACCACTTGAAGACCATGCCTTACACATTATGTAACTGTAGACACCGAGATAGTGTCTAACCCTTGGTCACCTCCCCCCTTTGGTCCATTCCTAACCCATTCCTAAAACATGCAATTACTAATTTAAAATAATAAACTTATTTTGAATTAACCCCCCCTCCTTGGACAGATCACCCATGACACCTCGCCTAGGACACCTTGCCTTGGACTAATTCCCATCCTATGACTCACCCAAGACCTATTCTTACTTCTCTCTAACTGCCTAACCAACTCTCATGCGTATTTAGCCCAACCTTTGACATTCTCCAACGGATAGTGCACTTGGCAGATGAAAAATGGGCTTGGTGGCTCTTTTTCCCATTCTGCACCCACCAACGTCAGTCAAATGTTGGCCGACGCCGGCGGAATCGCCGATGTCGGTTATACTTAACCAAAATTTCTGACCCTTTGACGATCCCAATCACAAATCGGCTAATCTCTGAAGCTAATCACGACTCTCAAATCTTCTTCCAGTGAAACAAAGTTCTCGTGCTTTTGCTTTTTAGTGTTCTAGGCTTCTTGGTGTTCTTGCAGGGATCAACATTCTTGGCAGCACTTTCTAGGCACTAAGGTCTTACATCAGGCATTCTGCACAGGGATTACACGATATCTCCATCACCAGCGACAATCGAAACACAGCTTCTGCACCTTTGCCAATTCATATCACAGCTAAGTATTTATACTGTTTTCATTCTAAGATCATTTCAAATATATTAGTATTCTGTCTACTATCTATTCCAAGCATCCTTGACCCAACCTTCCCTGTTCTTCTCGGAGAGGCTGAAAAGCCTTCTCTCACCCCTTATTCCTTTTTCTTTGCCTCTGACACTCCCTTAGTATCTCTTTAGGCAACACCCTCTGTCGAATCAACTCAACATAAGTTATCAGAGACCTACAGACCATCTTAAGACCCATCTAATCAACCTGACTAAATTGCTTTATGGAAAGGCTGAAAGGCCTTTTTCTTATTTCTCACCCCTTTTCCTGACAAGATTCTCAGTCCCTTAGATCCTAAACAGTCCTTCTGAATCCCTCATAGACCCTCAAACCCTCAGATAAGACCAAATCCATTCTGCAGACCAAAAACTAGACCTGTAACCCGTCCCTAGCCATTTGCCCTGACCGACCTCATCCACTTCCCCTATCGACGTCGGCAGTCTAACCGTCATTGACGACCTCCCTGACCAATGCCAACAATATCACCGATGTCGGCGACTGTGTTAAGTAGATTGCAACTTATCAGGTATGCATTTGTTTTTAGTTCTTTCTTTTCACATCTTTCATTATTTCTCTTTTCTATCTCTGTCATATTCTATTTTAAACAGTGGATTGTCATCCTCCAAGAAGCCTTAGCGCTTCTAGGACCAAGCTTTTGCTTGGCAATCCACCCTCTTATCAACTAACGTTCTTCGTGTTTCAGTGTCTATCTCTTTCAGGTGTCATTCCTCCACAACAAAAGAGGAGTTCTCACAATGTCTGGATTACGGTGCATAGACTACATCTAGGTACATACACGCCTTGACCATTCCTTTTAGTTTCTCATTTTCTCTCCTTTGAATGTGAAAGCAAAATTGCATAGAAACATTCTGGCACACCCGGTGGGACCCTCAGGGCCTTCCTTGGGTTCCTTTCCTTCTTTGTTCATTTAGGTGCATTAGGTTTCTTCCTCTTCACCTCTTTCTTCTTTTCTAAAAGACATCATAAGCAGGAATAAAAAGAACTTTTTCTTTCCTTTCTTGCATTTCTAGACTAGTCAAAAAATCATTTCCTTCAACCCTTTCTCAAACTTGTTTTCATTCCAACTTAACATTTTGATTTGGGGCTTTAAAATATACTGCATTCCATTTCCTGCTTTCTTGCATTTCTTAGTCCACACTTAGTAATTAGTAAACCACATATTGAATAAATCGTAGATCACTTGATGCTACACAACCAGACCACGTGCATTAAATTAAACATCAAACTCACTTGAGACAAGGCCCAACTGGGATTTCATCATCCAGCAGATACCTTACCCATCCCAGCGATCCTACTTGGATTTCACCACCAAGGGGAAAGCCCACTCTGTTCTCTCGCAGAGTCTAATCTATAGGGAAAGTATATTTTGGCTAAGCGAGACTAGCTAACCACTAGAATCATGAAGTGAGGGGAGCTTGCTCCTTAGCACTAGGCCATGTACAGAACCTAACACAGACTTTTGAGTGCCTAAACATACCTGAAACCATCTTTAGATTACCTATTCTAGGACCCTTCTAACAGCCAACTTCCTTAAACATCACATTAAGGCATAAGCCACACGATCCTAATAAAATTATTTCTAGGGATTTAACGCTAGGATCTGCCTGTTCTCATCTTATTTTCTATTTTTATCTATTTTTTTTGAGCTGGTAAGGACGTCTTCTTTATTTCCAAAAACTTTTTTTTTTGAGTTGCTGGAAAACACAGTAACCAACATCAGTTCTGTAACCGACGTCGGCAACTTTTCTCCACCAGCATCGGTCATCTGACTGACATCGGCAGTCTTCTTCACCGACATCAGTTTTTATATCGACGTCGGTCACTGTCCAATTTCTTTTTTTCAAAAATAGCAAGCTTAAAATCCAACTTTCTGGCTGTCTAAACATCCATTCTAGTTTTTTGAGACTGAAAAAACACAATTTTCTAAAACCTGACCCTTTCTTGCCTTGAATGGTTTTGACACACGGTCAAACCAAGGCCCTTCTTGACCATGCTAGTCAATAACCGCTTCCACCTTCACCATCTATAACCAGTCCTATAATGGAGTTCCACTTAGAGACTGAAGGAACTCCTACTCACCCAACCTCGCCTTAGACTCCTATTGTCCCAGAAGGGGACCAAGATTTTGCACGATTCTTGGACCTTAATGTCAAAGCCTTACAGCACTATCTCGTGCATATCCAAATGCGAGACTCCCTAGGCAACCCAATCTATGGGATGCCGACTTCCTTAGTCAAGACAAGAATCACATCAATAGCACCTACAATTCAGCCACTAGACAATCAAGTCAACACCTCCACCAATAACCCAACCGTGTCTTACCTTCAAAATGTAGCCACTCCATCTAAACCTACCTCCATGGGGGTTCCAATACTCCCTCAACCTCAAAATACTCAACCAAACCCCACACCTTTCCAAAACCTACTGGTCTCTATCCCCCCTACTCTTGCACCTATCAACACAAGAGTAACCGTTTACCCGTCAACAAGCGTGGCTACTCCTCAACCATCCTTGACAGCCCCTATCCAACTTGTGCCTACTAACCCCATAACACAAGTGCCCTTGGCTCCAACTTTTGCTCCAATAACCAGCTACCCATATGTTGCGTCTACGCAACCAACCACATCATATGCCCCTCCCAATATCTTTCAAGCGCCTTATAATCTAGGGGGCGCTCCACCCATCAATTTGTCAGCAGATATCATCAAAATGCTGATGGACAAGATGTCTAGCCTAGAGACCTCCATTTTCAGCTCATGCAATGCTCTCTCATATGAGCAAATTTGTAATGAGCCCATTCATCCTTTCATTTCAATTAGACCATATCCCAACCAGTGGGAGCTTCCCAAATTTTCTCGCTTTCAAAGCAAGGAAGACCCACAGCAGCACTTATGGGCATTCAAACATGCCTGTTACCTTATTGCCCATGACGATGCATTACTCTTGTGCACATTTCCTATGTCTCTTTCTGGCACTGTGCTTGACTGGTATAGCTCTATTGCTAGCCATTCCCTCTTCACATTTACATAGCTGGCTCAGCTCTTTCTTGATCACTTCTCCATTAACATCACCAAGAAGGTCTCGATCACGGACCTCTATACTATCCACCAATTCGAGGCTGAATCTATAGCTGACTTCATTGCTCACTGGAGAGGCCTCATCAATCAACTCTCCTTTTCCTTACCTCAACCCAAACTTATTGAACTTTTCTCCCGAGCTTGCGCCAAACATATTTCTTCCACCTTACGAGTTCAGACCTTCCGCACCTTCGACGAATCCTTCACGATGGCCCGTAAACTTGAATTACGTGCCATCAAGGAGAATAAAGTCAAGTTGCAGAGCAAGAATCCAAACTCTAAGACCAATGAATCATCTTCTTCTAAACCTTCATCATCTAATCCTAAGTCTAAAGCTTCAGCTAACGCTGTAGTCGTTAGACCTTCATCCTCTTCAACCAATCAGCTTGAGCCATCCACATCTCAGAGCGCCACCCATCAATTCTAGCAGAGATACATACAACGACAGTATATTCCTCTTGGAGAATCATACGCATTTATACTAGAAAAACTTGTTAAATAGGGGATTCTCAACCTCCCCCAGATTCAACCACTGCCACAATTTGATCCCTCACGTGCCATCCCTGCGTGGTATAGGGAAAATGACTTCTACAATTACCACCGTGTCAAAGGTCATGACATGATAAACTGTAAAACTTTTAAAAACATAATCCAAGACATGCTTGAAAAGGGTGACCTCGTTCTAGATAATCTCAATGCACCTCCTAATCAAGGCATCAACATCTTCAAGCAACCATTCCCCAATCATCCACCGACCCAAAATAATATCCAGACCTTGATTGACAACACTCATGAACACGACATTCGAACGGTTAATACGGTCTCACCCTTCATCCCTGACCAACCTCAAGAGGTTAGCCCATCTATCAGTCCATCACGTGTGGACGAACATCTTTCCCCAGTTAATTCTCTGTCAACTTCTCTCATCTTGGAGGATGCCTCAACCTTATCTACACCACCGGTCTCACCATCCTCCTTTCTTCTGCCTATGGAGGACCTGACCTTACCTACTCCTCGACTGCAAGTGGAGGGCACCATAATCCCTACCCTTTAACTGCTTGAGGAGTCACACTCTCTAGTTCCTTCTCCACCAACAGAAGAACCTAACTCTCCATCTTCTTTGACCAACGACAATCTAGTTATAACTCCCACACACCTTGGGTCTAAGACTACTGCCACACCTAACACATCTTCTCAAGGACCCAAACCTCATCCAACATCCTCTCAACCATTTTCCTGACTAGTGGAGAAAATTAAACTTCTCCCTTCAAAGAAAGTGGAGCATCAGGGATTGTGGGAGCATCTTAAAGCTCTTCAACATCTCCGTGCCCTCTCATCTCATGCTGCCAATCCTCCTAAGGTAGAATCTCCCAAGACTCCCATAAAAAACCAGACTCCAGCTTCTAAACCTACATCTACCCAATTTAAACTGATCAAGTCACTTGGCATTCGCCCTGTCTCTACCCTCACTCACCCGCAAGTGAAGTTGGACTTAGACCAGACCTCGACCAAAAGTAGTCTTCCAACCAAGTCAAAAAAGACTGCCAGACCACAAAAGTGAACCCCTCCTCCACCGTCAACATTACCCTCCATTTTAGGTCTTCATCCTTCTACCCTAATCAGAGTGCTCTCTACTCCAACCCTCAATCAAAACCAATTGCCTCCTTTGCTTCCTTTACCTACCTCTAGCCTACCCTCTCCTAAGAAGGCGGTACCTCTCACAAAGAAAGTACCGTCTCCACCTGTCATCGCACCGCCAACCCAAAAGGTGGTACAGAAACCTTCTTCCACATCTCCCAAGCAAAAGTCACCAGCGCGTCATGCATCAACAGGCACAAACCCCTTAGTAGGTTCATATGCTTTGATATTACGCCAAATTTTGTAGACTTCTAGCATTACCCTTCCTTCTATCAAACCATTCTAACCCCTCGGATCAAAACCTTCCTAGTTTGATGACACAAAGATTTGTTTATACCATCATATGCCAGGACACGATATCGAGACTTGTTGTGCCCTCAAGGCAGTCATTCGCCGCTATATGGAGAAAGACACTCTTCTCCTTGAGGACACTCTTGACCGACCCTCGACACCTTCCCATCCAACCTCTTCAACCACATCAACATCTCACCAACAGGCCATGACCCCTTCTTCACCTCCTATCTTTGAAATCAATGATATCCATATAACCACTAGGTCACAAAAGGACAAGGCAAAAGAAAAAGCTGCTATTCTTTGGACCTATCCTTTTGTCCAGGTACCTCAACCACCGAAACCCAAGATCTCCATCTTAGGTGCGTCCCAACCCCCTTCTTCAGAGGCAATCAAAGACTCTATGATAAAACAACTTCACCAAACGCCTGTGAAGATGACCCTATATGACCTTATCCAAAGCTCCCCCCAGCATCGCCAGGCTCTAATCAAAGCCCTACAGGCAGCAGAAGTCCAACTTGAATACCCTCAACCACTAGCTGCCCTAGTCCATTCTTTATCCCCCGTCGCCTCTATCACTTTCAGTGATTCTAAAATTCCTACCTCTACCTTGGAAGATCAGGACGCTACTCTTTTCATCACAGCCTATGTTGATCAAACCCATATTAAACGAGTTATGATCGATGGGGGCACCAGCATTAATATCATTTCCACCCATGCCTTTGATCAATTGGCTCTTCCCAAGAATTGTGCATCGAAAACGAATGTAACCCTTAGATCCTTTAATGACACCACCGCTAACACTATTGGCACTATTGTCCTCCATATCCACATTGATCCACGTACAATCCTAGAGCTCTTCTACATCATTGAGGGAGAATTCCAATATAACATGCTATTAGGATGACCCTGGATCCGTGCCATGGCTTGCGTCCCTTCAACACTTCACCGTTGTATCAAATTTGAACACGACAAACAAGTCCATGTCATTCTTGCCGACCCATCCCCTTTTAAGACTTGTAACACAACTTATCACCCAAATGACATTCTTATCCCTCTCAAGGCATCAACCCAAACATCGTCTCCATCCGCAGAAGCGTCAACTAGTACACAGATAGTGGTTGCCACCACATCATCTTCTCAATTAACAACCAAGGACCCCATGGACAATATCTTCCAAAGACTTTCACTGGGGGAATATCGCCTACTTACTCTAGACATGTTCCAGACTCCTCAAGAGTATGGACAGCTTCATCAAAACCCAAGCTATGATTGTCAGATCAGAATGGTCATTCCTTATGGTCCTCCTAGCCTTCGAACTAATCTCGTCTATGGGGGGCTGGATCAAGCTCCTACTAAATCAAATCCTTCCTCCTCACCTCAAATATTCACATCTAATTTATCCTTTCTTGGCAACCCCACCTTTGCACATACTTACCTTTATAGGTGTGCATGGAAGGGTTTTGGCTTTGGGCACTACGAACAAGGCTCCCATCGGCCCATCGAACCACCTAATGACGATAATGCAAAAAAATGGTATGGACTGGGTTTCCAAGAACCCACTGAGGCTTCTGCAAACCTTTGCCCCAAACCAACCATCGACCAATCTCTTCCAGACTCGCCTATTCTTCCATCCTCACCTACGGAGTCGGTGGTTTCCATCCCTCCTAGTTTTTTTTGCATAAACACCATCCGCTTGGAACCCCTAACCTATCAGCTCAAAGGGGTTCCCAAGTCTCTCCCTCTCGTTTATCCCAGCATGATAGACGATGAATCGGCAACCATCAACACAATCCACTGCATAGACGATGATGCCATTCTTACCTATATGGGTGCTGATGATGCTTTCATTCAGCACTCCCTTCCCTCTGAAACATAGGTTATGTTAAATGAATCAACCATTGACATTAACCTTTCATCTTTTGATGTTCCTCATGTCTTAAAGATTGGTTAGTCTTTAGACACCCAGGAGCAGATCGACTATACCACATTTCTCTTAGACAATCGCAAAGCCTTTGCCTAGACCTATGCTGACATGCCTGGCATCGACCCTAACATTGCCACTCATAACATTGTCATAAACCCAGAGGCTAAGCCTGTTAGGCAAAAGCTTCACAAAATGCATCCTTGTGTTGCACTTCTTGTCAAAGAGGAGCTTTAGCACCTTCTTTCTGTCTCCTTCATCCAACCCATCGATTATCCGCAGTGGGTCTCTAACATCGTTCCTGTCACCAAGGCGACTAGGGGGATCCAGATTTGCACGGACTATCATGACCTTAACCTAGCTTGTCCCAATGATGACTTTCTTCTTCCAAACATTGACCAACTTGTTGATCTTACAGCTGGCCATGAGATGTTATCACTCATGGATGGATTTTTAGGATATAATCAAATCCTGATTGCACTAGAAGATCAGCACAAAACCACCTTCATTACACCATGGGGAACTTTCTGCTATCGGGTCATGCCTTTTGGTCTAAAAAATGCAAGTGCCACATATCAGCATGCCATGACTTACATCTTTCATGATCTCCTCCATAAAATCATGGAGGACTATGTAGATGACCTGCTTGACAAGTCTAAGCTTCATCGCGACCATTTGACTATCCTCAAAATCATCTTCTCTCGCCTTCTTCAATACCAGGTCTATCTTAACCCCAAGAAATGCGTCTTTGGGGTCCTATCCAGAAAGCTCCTGGGATTCATTGTCTCTCTTCGTGGCATCGAGATAGATCCTACCAAAATCCGTGCTATCCTCAAAATGCCACCTCCAACTAATCTCAAGCAACTTCGCAGTCTACAAGGGAAGCTCCAATCCATCTGCCGCTTCATTTCGTAGCTTTCTGATCGCTGCCAACCCTTTCATCACCTCCTCAAGAAGGATGTCTCCTTTAAATGGGATAAAGATTGCCAAGAGGCTTTTAAAGCCCTCAAATGCTATTTGGTTTCTCCACTAGTCATTATTCCACCATAAGATGACTAACCCTTCTACCTCTACATCTCAGCAACCAATCATTCGTTAGGTGCCATGATCGCGCATCGAGACGAGCAACACCGTGAGCAAGCGGTCTATTACATAAGCTGAACACTTGTCAACTATGAAACTCAGTATACTCATACTGAGAAACTCTGTTTGGCATTAGTCTTTGCCACTACCAAGCTTCGTCACTATCTTCTCAATCACAAAACCTTTGTCATCACCCACACTGATCCCCTTAAATACATGCATTCTAAACCATATCAAAACCAGCGTATGGCTCATTGGCTCATGCTTCTTGCTAAATTTGACTTAGAATTTGTCCAGCAAAAATCTATAAAAGGGCAAACAATCACTGACCAACTAGTGGATGCCCCTCTTCTCGACAATCAACCTTCTTAGTGTGAGTTTCCTGATGAATCTATCGCCACTCTCTCGACTGATGACACATTATACCAAATGATGATGTTCTTCGATGGCTCTGAATGTCAACTTGGTGGGGGTGCGAGGGTCATCCTCATTCCACATGAAGGTAAACCCATGCCCCTATCTTTCAAACTTGACTTTGAATGTACCAATAACATGGCCGAATACAAAGCCTTAATTTTGGGACTTCAAACTGCCCTTTCTTTAAACATCAAGTCCATCAACATCTTTGGTGACTCACAACTTGTCGTCAATCAAATCAATGGTTCATATCTTTGTAAAAATGAAATTTTACAAAGATACAAGCACCGTGTTGACACTCTTCTAGCATCTTTCGAACATCATTTATTGTAGACTATTCCTCGATCTATGAATAAGTTTGCTGACACCATGGCTTCTCTCACCTCGTATATTCCTTCTTCATCATCATCCTCATCAAGAATTTATGTCATGGTACATCGTGTGCCATTGCCTTCATACATTTCCACTGACATCAATCTCATCCATACCATAGACTCTGGTTCACAAGATGTATGGTATAAATAACTTGAGGACTACTTGGCTCATTCTATCACTCCTCCCAACCTCTCTAGCAATGCGCGGTGGGATTTCATCAAGCACACCGCTCGCTATACCATGCTAGGGGGCCTTCTCTATAAAAGATGTTTTGATGGCCTTCTTCTTCGCTATTTAAACTCCACTGAAGCTTCTCATGCTGTTAAACAAGTCCATGACGAGATTTGTGGCAGACACTTCAATGGTAACTCGATTGCCAAGCGCATCCTTCACCTAGGTTATTATTGGCCCACTCTTCATCAAGACTGTAGTGATTATGTTCAGTGTTGCATCAAGTGTCAGCAGCATGCTAACTTGCTTCATCTCCCTAGTCATGCCTTACAAGTCGCTGAGGATTTTTGGCCTTTTTCACAATGGGGCTTAGATCTCATCGGTGAGATTAACCCTCATTCATCTCTTCGTCATCAATCCATCATCACTGCCACCGAGTATTTCATTAAATGGGTGGAAGTTATTCCTCTCATCTCCACAAAAGCCATCAAGATTGTCGACTTCATCAACACCCACATCATCTATCATTTTGGTGTACCTCAGAAAATCATCACCGACAATGGCAAGTCCTTTAAAAACAAGACCGTCCAAGAACTCTGCGACTCATTTGGCATCAAACTCAGCTTTTCTTCACCTTACTACCCACAAGCAAATGGGCAGGCTGAGGCTTCTAACAAAATATTAACTAAAATTCTCATGAAGGTGGTTAACGACACTAGAAGGGATTGGCACATTCATATTCCCTTCACTTTGTGGGCCTACCGCACTAGCATCCGAACCTCTACGAGTGCTACCCCTTTCTCTCTAGTGTACAAAATAGAGGTTGTCTTACCTCTCAAAGTACAGATCCCATCTCTTCACATTTCACTCCATGACATTCTTTCTAACGATGACTTTCATCAAGATCGATTAGCTCAACTTGAGTTACTCGACGAACGTCATCTTGCTGCCCTCAATCATCTCCATGTATATCAAAATCGCATCAAATGCACCTATAATAAAACTCTGAGAGAATGAGATTTCAATATTAGAGACCTCGTCTTCAAAGAGAACCAACATGTGACCAATATGGAACAGAGTAAATGAGGCAAATTTGCTCCTAATTGGCTCAGACCTTATATCATCACACACAAGTATGGATCAGGGACTTATCGTCTGTCTTCTCTTGAAGACCGACTAGAACCTAAGCCCCTTAATGCTTTGCATTTGTGACCATTCTACTATTAGTTGAGTACTCATCCACTTGACATTTAACTTGAGCTCGTCCCTTGAACAATTCTTGTCCTTTTAACCCTTAATTCATTCCACCCTTTTTCCCTTAACAAAATCCTCTACAACCCTTTTATGACGTATGGATGCTTTGTCCTAATAAAAGGGAGCCCTTGACCTTCTATACGTCTTGTCCATGACTCAATATTCTATCAAAACTAAATCAAGATGTCAAAATATCCAAGGTCACAAAATCAAATCAAAAAGCAGATTGCTCCCTTGAAAGACAATTGTAATATCATTGTTGTAGCTAAATAGACTGCTCCCTCGAAGGACAACTGTTCAAAAGCCCTTAAATCTATAAAGCAAAGTATAGACCACTCCCTCGAAGGATGGCTATGACTAAATCTTGCTACAAACAACACTTTCTTAGAAGCTTTCCGCATCGATCAGCTTCACAAATGACCACCAAACAAATGACATCTTTATGTGGACTTCCCGCATTGATCATACCGCTCTTAAAAAAAAAAAAAAATGGGTCATGGACTTGACTTATAGTTGTCTCAGGGCCTCCTATAAAAAGGGGCAAAGTTATCCCTACTCTAAAACAGATTACCCTTTTCCTCCTATCATATCACCTACTCAAGGGACTTCGAGCTCACTTTAATGTCAAAAGTGATTCGATTACCGCTCTAACATAACTCATGGTCAACGATGCAATGCATAAATGGGGCTCTTGGTTCTAACAACCCCTATCTATGTTGTCATTTTGGTCCTTGTCAATAAAAGGGCGCTTATGCCTTTTACTTTTTGCCTACACTTTGGTCACATTCAACCACATCGTTTGTCAAGACGATTCAATCCGATTCTTTTCAAACCACTCACATAACCTACTTATTTTGGTTCCCATAGACATCAATACACATGGAAACTATCAACCACACAATTTATGTCAAGCATAAACCATTACTTGCTGAAACATAAATCGACCTGTAATTCATTTTTAGCAAACATCCATCACGAATATGGATAGTTGCTAGGGATGAAAAAACCTGACCAATGTTACAGCTTACACCATTTGGAAAAGGCTGTAGCATCATCTTCTCCTTATCATTTCAAGTATGTACCCTCGAACATATGGGAATGCTATATCCTTATCATGACCAAAATCAACCACTTCGATCTTTTTCCTCCCTTCTTGGGAGAACTACATTGGCCTGAGGCCCTAATGACAGGGGCTATGTAGGCAGCACTCAATTGACATGGGGTCTTCTGGGGTTAGCTCAGCCATTCCTTCATCGCATTCCTTCATCGCATTCCTTCATCACATTTCTTCCATCACATTCTTTTGTCACCTGCCAATCACATCACAAATAATCACACATTTTTATAATCATTAACATTAATCATTTTCATCCATATCATTAATCATTAATCTTAATCATACATCCATCATCATATAAGCATCATAATCCTAAACATATATCAGATCAAAATAACATACAAACACATCCACAAAATTTTTCATAAACACATCCATGATCGAATATCTCATCATATATATATATATATATATATGTATATATATATATATATATATCAATGTTTATACAATCACACAAATCTGTGCCTCTGTCTCTCTCTCATACATCTCGCATCAATGGCTCGCAGGCCGATATATACATAGAAAATAAATCTTCCCGCATCGATCAGCTTCACAAATGACCACCAAACAAATGACATCTTTATGTGGACTTCCCGCATTGATCATACCGCTCTAAAAAAAAAAAAACACTTTCTTAGAAGCTTCCCGCATCGATCAGCTTCACAAATGACCACCAAACAAATGACATCTTTATGTGGACTTCCCGCATTGATCATACCGCTCTAAAAAAAAAAAAAAATGGGTCATGGACTTGACTTATAGTTGTCTCAGGGCCTCCTATAAAAAGGGGCAAAGTTATCCCTACTCTAAAACAGATTACCCTTTTCCTCCTATCATATCACCTACTCAAGGGACTTCGAGCTCACTTTAATGTCAAAAGTGATTCGATTACCGCTCTAACATAACTCATGGTCAACGATGCAATGCATAAATGGGGCTCTTGGTTCTAACAACCCCTATCTATGTTGTCATTTTGGTCCTTGTCAATAAAAGGGCACTTATGCCTTTTACTTTTTGCCTACACTTTGGTCACATTCAACCACATCGTTTGTCAAGACGATTCAATCCGATTCTTTTCAAACCACTCACATAACCTACTTATTCTGGTTCCCATAGACATCAATACACATGGAAACTATCAACCACACAATTTATGTCAAGCATAAACCATTACTTGCTGAAACATAAATCGACCTGTAATTCATTTTTAGCAAACATCCATCACGAATATGGATAGTTGCTAGGGATGAAAAAACCTGACCAATGTTACAGCTTACACCATTTGGAAAAGGCTGTAGCATCATCTTCTCCTTATCATTTCAAGTATGTACCCTCGAACATATGGGAATGCTATATCCTTATCATGACCAAAATCAACCACTTCGATCTTTTTCCTCCCTTCTTGGGAGAACTACATTGGCCTGAGGCCCTAATGACAGGGGCTATGTAGGCAGCACTCAATTGACATGGGGTCTTCTAGGGTTAGCTCAGCCATTCCTTCATCACATTCCTTCATCGCATTCCTTCATCGCATTCCTTCATCGCATTCCTTCATCACATTTCTTCCATCACATTCTTTTGTCACCTGCCAATCACATCACAAACAATCACATATTTTTATAATCATTAACATTAATCATTTTCATCCATATCATTAATCATTAATCTTAATCATACATCCATCATCATATAAGCATCATAATCCTAAACATATATCAGATCAAAATAACATACAAACACATCCACAAAATTTTTCATAAACACATCCATGATCGAATATCTCATCATATATATATATATATATATATATATATATGTATGTATATATATATATATGTATATATATATATATATATATGTATATATATATGTATATATATATATGTATATATATATATATATATATATATATATATATCAATGTTTATACAATCACACAAATCTGTGCCTCTGTCTCTCTCTCATACATCTCGCATCAATGGCTCCCAGGCCGATATATACATCGAAAATAAATCTTAAGGTCTGCCCTCAAGGCTGTGGCTATGGTGGTGGTGGCGGTGGCTGAGAAGATGCTGTATCCTCTCCCCCCTCTGATCTGTGCCATCTACGAGACCCAAAAGATGTCGCTCGAGACATAGACCTCTATCGACTCTACTCTGCCCTCATCTTCGAGTATCATTGTATCTGAGGGAAACCCCTAATGGCCTTCTCATAATACACGATCTCATCCAGCGCATCACTGTATCTAACTAGAGATACAGTCTGTGGTGGACCCATCTGTCCTGTTACCATGACCTGTACTGACCCCTGTGGCTGTGGCTGACCTAGCTGCACCGATGTCGACTATCCTGGCCCCTGTGAAAATGCTAGCTACTGTGATGGCTGCTACATCAAACCCTGTCCTCTCAAAATCTATCCTACCACTACCTGTGCCTGGGCTACGGTGAGCTATCCCTATAGCAGTGTGACCTAACCCATCAACACTGTCACTCAACTCATCATCTCCATCAGCTGCCCTGTAACCCCTGCCAGCTGTCCCTGCAAAACTATGACCTGGGCCTGTGCCGCATCCCTCTCCTATCGTGCAGTGTCCCTCTCCCACGGGCTGTATCCCACTCCCTAGTAATGGCATGTGGATCTGGCTGTAGCCCTACCTGTAAACTTGTGTACTGCCCTACCCACCATGCCATGTAGGCCTTTGTACAACCTGGGTCAGCCACCCTAGGTCCTGCTGGCAACTCCTCAAAATCTGGGCCCTCTGTCTCCTCTGGTAGTGGGAGCAGCACCTGAATGTCATCCCATCTATACAGTGAGAATGCAGGAGGTACATCCTGTAGCAGCCTGTACTAGCACCACACTCTCTCTGCTGGCATTCTCTCAAGCTCACCAGCTTGCCTGCCCCTAACCCATCTCAGGCTCTGCACACCAACTAGCTGCTCTCCCTGGTCTCTGAACGTTGGATAAACCAAGTATGGTCTCCAAATGATGTCTGCAAGAATCAAGGCCTCCAGTACCCCTCTGTAGTGGTCAATGTCTCTGACCACTCCATTTACTCGCATCTGCGCCATCACCTCATGCCACTGCCTAAATTTGACCCTGAAGCTGGCCAAAATTGCCACTGGGAAGCCAAGAGGATGGGTAACCACTATATGCTCATAGGCCCAGCAATGTAGCAGGTGGCCCATGTACAAGCTGTATCATTGCCACCGACTGATACCCCACAACTCTCTATACACCTGGGCCAAAAACACTGGTGCCCAGGTGAACACTGTCCACTGCTCTAACATATCTAGCAAAACTCCAGTCATAGCAACTAGAAACCTACCACCTTCTACATCTGGCAACGCGTACACCATGATGCCTATCATCATCAACACTACTAGCCGATGTGCGTCCTCGTCTGCAATGTACAAAGGCTCATACGCAAAACTCACTGAGTGGTAGCTCATCTCCATGACGTGCCTTCTAAAAAGCATAACCATATGAATATCGTGCACCTCTCTCGAGCACGCATACAGGTCTACTCCGTGTACTGGCAGCCACAAAATCTAGTACACATCCTTGACTGTGACCGTCATCTCTCCCGTGGGCAGATGGAAGTGTTGGTGGAATGATCCCACCACTTGATCAGTGCCACCATCAAACTCACTTCCCTCACCACCCGACAGTAGCATCGCAGCCCGCTGAGTCCAACTGCACTCATCTACGCCCACTCATCAACTGTCACCCCTCCATGCATCCGCGTCAGTAATGTCAAGAGGCAATCCCGTAACATCAAGGTCAGTCTCGCCTGCATCCACCCAAGTCAATTTTATGTTAAAATTTTTCCCTATTTCACTATCTATGCCTGACCCAACACCCAAGAAGCCCTTGACGTAGCTTTGACCCCTCCACTTAAACATTTTTCATCCCTCTTTTGACCAGGTAGCCAACTAACATCAGTTAGCATGCCAACAATGGCACTCAATTAACCGACGCCAGTCACTTAGTGACTGACGTCGGTAGGTTAGTGACTGATGCCGGTCGCTGGTCAGCCGATGCTGGCAGACCCACCGATGTCGGCGACTGGTTCAGCCCTAGGGCCAAATGAGGCGAGCCCTAAAATTTAGGGCTTCCCCTTTTATCCCCCCTACACCCCCCAAAACCCTCTCAAAGACTCCTAACCTCTCCTAGATCTATTCCTCACCCTCCTAGCTACCCTCCCCCCTCATTTTCTGCCCATATCAACAAAAATTTCAAAACACAAATAAAAACAAAAATCTAACCAACTAGGGCTTAGAGACCCTCCTACCTCATCTCGACATTGCCGATGTGGTAGCATAATGGGTGTTGCTGGTGGTGGACCTCCTGCGAGTCCTCTACTGCCTTCTGCCATCACTTCTACCTCAAACTCCTGCTGGCCCACAGTTGACTCTTGAACCTCCTATCCAACTCCAATCCACTCTCTCTCTCCACCAATCTCACTTTGCCACCTCACACTGCTAATTCGCTCACTATCAGTCACTTTCACTCCTAAAAATCTAGAGCACCTTTTTTTTCTCCCAGTCAAATAATCACAAATTACTTTTGGTGGGCCGCCAATTTGGTTTTATCAGATTTGGCAGGCCACTAATGTCAGCATCAGCATGCCCTAATCTGCTGACATCGATCGAACTCTGTCGACGTTGGCCATTTTTAGATACCGACATCGGTTTCTGTCACCAACATCAGCGTCCTTCAAACCTCCTTTTTTTTTCCCGTTGTTCCAAAATCATGCCCCCAATTAGTTAGTCCTCTAGACCACATAATTTTGGCCCCCTGGGGCACACTTGAAATCACTTTTGCATCCATCCATCAACCACCAGACCTTGGAGATCATGACCATCTCCTCTAATCGCGACTACTTCCAAAGCGATTTTGCCTTGGTTGTTTTTGCATGTATGCTACCTCATGATTGGTTAGCAAAATTGTGTGCAAACTTTTGACCTTCACAAGTATAAGATCGCAAGCCAGTTGATCTGCACTACTTGTGACATTTTCGTGTTTTTGGGAGCACTTTCTAAGCCTGGGATACCTGGAACACGACGACCATTGGAGCTTCAGCTTAGATTGAATAACCCAATCAACAGATGACTAAATGTTGGGGCCCAGTTATTTCAATTTTGGCACTCCTTGACCTACGACAATTTGACTTGACCATCTCGTGAAGTGGTGTACATGCAATCACAACTTTTGTAGCATTCTCACTCTATCTTCACCCTTTTCATCCACTCTCTATCATATCAGCACCCAAGTTCAGGTTCCTTTCCCTCGACTCCTGCTTTGAGGGGGAATACTTCATCCATAATCGAGGCAACCAACCCTCTCCTATTTTTGTCTTGCAGTTCACTTGAACAATCAACAAGACGAAATCAACCTTATCCCATATCTGGGGCAACTGACTCCTATTTTTGTCTTGCAGTTCGTTTAGAGCAACCAACAAGACAAAAAGGGGCAAATGTAGACATTGAGATAGTGTCTAACCCTTGGTCACCTCCCCCCTTTGGTCCATTCCTAACCCATTCCTAAAACATGCAATTACTAATTTAAAATAATAAACTTATTTTGAATTAACCCCCCCTCCTTGGACACATCACCCATGACACCTCGCCTTGGACTAATTCCCATCCTATGACTCACCCAAGACCTATTCTTACTTCTCTCTAACCGCCTAACCAACTCTCATGCGTATTTAGCCCAACCTTTGACATTCTCCAACGGATAGTGCACTTGGCAGATGAAAAATGGGCTTGGTGGCTCTTTTTCCTATTCTGCACCCGCCGACATCGGTCAAATGTCAGTCGATGCCGGTGGAATCACCGACGTCGGTTATACTTAACCAAATTTTTTGACCCTTTGACGATCCCAATCACAAATCAGCTAATCTCTGAAGCTAATCACGACTCTCGAATCTTCTTTCGATGAAACAAAGTTCTTGTGCTTTTGCTTTTCAGTGTTCTGGGCTTCTTGGTGTTCTTACAGGGATCAGCATTCTTGGTAGCACTTTCTAGGCACTAAGGTCTTACATCAAACATTCTGCACAGGGATTGCATGATATCTCCATCACCAGCGACAACCGAAACATAGCTTTTGTACCTTTGCCAATTCATATCACAGCTAAGTATTTGTACTATTTTTATTCTAATATCATTTCAAATATATTAGTATTCTATCTACTATCTATTCCAAGCATCCTTAACCCAACCTTCCCTGTTCTTCCCAGAGAGGCTGAAAAGCCTTCTCTTACCCCTTATTCTTTTTTCTTTGCCTCTGACACTCCCTTAGTCTCTCTTTAGGCAACACCCTCTGTCCAATCAACTCAGCATAAGTTATCAGAGACCTACAGACCATCTTAAGACCCATCTAATCAACTTGACTAAATTGCTTTATGAAAAGGCTGAAAGGCCTTTTTCCTATTTTTCACCCCTTTTCCTGACAAGATTCTCAGTCCCTTAGATCCTAAACATTCCTTCTGAATCCCTCATAGACCCTCAAACCCTCAGACGAGACCAAATCCATTCTACAGACTAGAAACTAGACCTGTAACCCATCCTTAGCCATTTGCCCTGACTGACCTCGTCCACTTCCCCTACCGACGTCGGCAGTCTAACCATCGTCGGTGACCTCCCTGATCGACGTCGGCAATATCACTGATGTCAGCGACTGTGTTAAGTAGATTACAACTTATCAGGTACGCATTTGTTTTTAGTTCTTTCTTTTCACATCTTTCATTATTTCTCTTTTCTGTCTTTGTCATATTCTGTCTTAAACAGTGGATTGTCATCCTCCAAGAAGCCTTAGCGCTTCTAGGACCAAGCTTTTGCTTGGCAATCCACCCTCTTATCAACTAACATTCTTCATGTTTTAGTGTTTATCTCTTTCAAGTGTCATTCCTCCACAACAAAAGAGGAGTTCTCACAATGTCTGGATTACGGTGCACAGACTACATCCAGGTACATACACGCCTTGACCATTCCTTTTAGTTTCTCATTTTCTCTCCTTTGAATGTGAAAGTGAAATTGCATAGAAACAGTAACCACATGTTGAGGGGAACATCATTCCTATGTTATACCCTCTTGAGGAACCCTCTTTGCCTACCTTTCCTCCACTGATATAAATTAGTACCTCATCCACTCCACCTTTGCACCTAGAATAGTCAGTGTTATCTACTCCTACATTAGATGAGAGACCTATTATGCCTACTCCAATTCCACCAATTTTACCACTTCTTTTACCTATGGAGGATCATACTTTACCTATTCCTTGCCCACATGTTGAGGGAAAAATTATACCTATGCTCTACCCCCTTGAAGAACCCTCTTCTCCTACCTCTCCTCCACCCATGGAAGACCATACCTCTTTTCCTGTCTCTATCGAAGAAGATCCTATTACAGATCTTTCTCATCTTTGGCCCGAGGTAGCAAAGACCAACAATCTCCTTATTTATCAATCACTTCAGCCTTCTAAGGAAGAAACCATAAGGCCTACATCAACTTCATGTAAACCCTTCTCATGGTTAGTGAAAAGTCTATAATTTCTTGACTCCATAAAGCTAGATCACGTGACATTTTGGGATTAACTTAAAACTCCTTATCCTACACAATGAGTGTCAACCTTTACCACCAACCCTCTCACTACCCTTTAACCCAAAGTCTTTGACAAATTTAGAGCTTCTTCATCAAAATAACTAGAATCTCATCCATCTATGTCATATCCCTCACCCTCGTAGGCATCTACCACATTAAAGTAGATCAGGTCTTTAGGCATATGTCTAGTCTCTAATCTAATTCATCCATTGGTGAAATTAGATCTAACTCTCCAACCATAAGTTAGAGTTTCATACCCTAAACTATAGAAAAATGTTAAGCTTCCTAAATATCTTTGATCCTTCCCTCTTCAACCCTCAACTTTGTCATCAATTTTAGGACCATACCCTTCTATTTTAGTTGGAGTATCACCAATCTAAGCAAAACAAAAGGCTAAGTTACCTCCACTACTACCTTTAACACCTGGTAGGCCTTTCACATCTAATACCATGATACCTAACACTAAGAAAGTGTAAGTAAAACATGTATTCCACTACCACCTAAAAGGCACCATACAAAATCACCCCTGTGACTCTTAAACAAAAGGTGTCTACTCCTATTAACATAACAAGCGCTAGCCCACTCACAGGGTCTTAGAGATTTTTTTTACATCAGTTGTTTTAATCTTCCATAATAACTCTTCCTCTCATTAAGCCATATATCCCTTTTGGACTGAATCTATCTTGGTTTAATGAT
Organism: Torreya grandis; assembly: GCA_037957365.1. Taxonomy (NCBI): domain Eukaryota; kingdom Viridiplantae; phylum Streptophyta; class Pinopsida; order Cupressales; family Taxaceae; genus Torreya; species Torreya grandis. Next base: position 4,911,847 of record JARHVA010000605.1, on the reverse strand, counting down.
ACATAAGTGTGTCTATATCATCATTTACTTGAACATGATACTAAGATTTGTAAAGCTCTCACAATATTCCTTTGGCAACACTTTGATATTAACACTCTCTTTGTTGATACTCCCATTAACCTTCCTACTATTCCACTTCTGACATCCATAATGCCTCATACTATTCCAACTGAATTTAAACCCAAAGATGTTGTCATACCCCCTTTGTCACCTCCTTCACTGATGTTTCAAATCAATTCAGTTAATGTGGCCACATAGTCACAAAACTAAAAGGATAAATGCAAGGAAAAGGTTTCTACTCCTTGGGCTTATCCCTTCTCCAAAGACACTCTTCCTTTGAATCCCAAGATTTCCATCTTGGGTGTCTCGAAACCAACATCTTTAGAAGTTATTCAAAACTCAATGGTGAAATAGCTTCACCAAACTCCTATGAAAATGTCCTTGCATGAGTTAATCCAAAACTCACCCCAACACCATCAAGATTTGATTAGTGCCTTATATGTAGTTGAGGTACAGCCTGATGATCCCCAATCTCTTGTAGCTTTAGTCATCTCTCTTAACTCCATCTCCCTAATTTCCTTTAGTGATTTAGAAATTCCACTTCAACACCCTGAAGATCAAGATTTTACCCTTTTTATTACTACATATATCGATCAAACTCATGTCAAAAGAGTCATGATTGATGGGGGAGATAGTATTAATATTATCTCCACCCATGCCTACAAACAAATAGCTCTTCCTGATAATTACATGTTTCAAACCGATGTGATATTCCACTCCTTTAATGATACCAAAGCTACTACAGTGGGCACTATTGTCTTACATATCCATGTAGGTCGCTACATAATTCCTGAGCTCTTTTATGTTATATAAGGAGAGTTCTAATTTAACATACTGCTTAGATGACCTTGGATACATGTTATGGCATGTGTGCCCTCAACTTTGCACTGCTATGTCAAGTTTGAGTATAATGGGCAAGTGCATGTTATACCCACCAAACCACCTCTATTTAAAACATAAAACATGACTTATAGTCCCAATGATGTTCTCATTCCATTAAATACATCATCTTCTTTGCATGATAATTTTGAAGCTTCCACAAGCTCTACTACCCTAGTTACATAGATATTAGCAACATAAATTCCTAAAAAAGATCCCATGGAGGAAACTTTCAAGCATTTGTCACTTAGAGAATATCATTTTTTGATGATCAACATGTTAAATACTCCATAAGAGTATGGAAAGCTTCATATGCACCCAAATTATGATCCCCGTATTGGGATGGTCATCCCTTATGCCCCCCTAACCTTCAAACTAATTTCACATATGGGTGAATTGATCAGGCTCCCACTGTCGATAATCCATCCTCTTCACCACAACCATTTACATGTGACTTCTCTTTCCTAAGCAAGCCTAGTTTTGCTCACATCTATCTTTATAGGTGTGCCTATAAAGGATTTAGTTTGGATCGTTATGAGTAGGGTGTTCATATGACCATTGAATATCCCACTAGCAAAACCATTGAAAATGCCAAAAAGAGGCATGGAGTGGGTTATGATGAACCAACTAAACTCACAAAAACTTCTCATATACCAATTATTAAAGAGCCAATTTCTCCTTTTCCACCCTCTTCTCCACCATCACCTACCAAATCAGAGGTATCTATACCTCCTAATTTTTTTTTCAATAAATTCCATCCATTTGGGGCCTCTCACCTATCACCAGGGTAAGGAAATAAGGTCCCTTCCTCTCATTCATCCTAAAATGATTGATGAAGACTCTCCCACTATTAACTCTATCCAATGTCAATATTATGATGCTATTCTCACATACATGGATGCAAATGATTCCTATATCTAACAATCACTCCCATATAAAACACAAGCTATGTTAAATTAATCAACCATTGACATCAATTTTCCCTCTCATGATAACCCCCACATCCTCAAGATTGGCTAATATTTGGATTCCTCGAAGAAAGATAATTATGCCATATTTCTTAATAACCATAGCAAAACCTTCACTTGGTTTTATAATGACATGCTGGGTATTGACCCCTCTATCATCACTCATAACATGTCACCAATCAAGATGCTAAACCTGTTAAGTAGAATCTTCACAAAATACATCCTCATATTACTCTCCTTATCAAAGAAGAGCTCTAACACCTTTTTTTTAAAACTTTATCCAACCCATCGACTACCCATAATGGGTTTCCAATATTGTTCCTATCACAAAAGTGACCAGAGGAATCTACATCTACACTGACTATCATGATTTAAACCTCACTTATCTAAAAGATGACTTCCTTTTGCCAAGTATTGACCAACTTATTGATTTGATAACTAGACATGAGATGCTATCACTTATAGATGGGTTCTCAAGATATAATCAAATCCTAGTTTCTCTCGAGGATCAACACAAGATAACTTTCATTACCCCATGGGGGAATTTTTATTATCAGGTCATGCCTTTTGGTTTAAAGAATGCTGGTGCCACCTACCAACATGCCATGACTTACATCTTCCATGATCTCCTACACAAAATTATGGAAGACTACGTCGATGAATTACTTGGAAAGTCTAAACTTCACCAAGATCACTAGATGATTCTCAAAATCATATTCACTCATCTCCTCTAATATAATTTTTGAATAAACCCAATGAAATGTGTCTTTGGTGTCCTTTCTAATAAGCTATTAGGCTTTATCATTTCTCTCCATGGTATTGAAGTTGATCCTGCGAAGGTTTGAGTAATACTAGAGATGTATCCACCTACTAATATCAAACAACTTTACAACCTACAAGGTAAGCTTCAGTCAATCTGCCACTTCATTTCTCAAATTTTAGATAATTACCAACCCTTTCACCATCTCCTCAAAAAATATGTCTCTTTCCATTGGAATATATATTGTCAAGAAGCCTTTGAGGTGCTCAAATGGTATCTCCTTTCCTCATTAGTTCTTATTCAACCTAAAGAAAATTAGCCTTTCTACCTTTACATATTTGCAATAGACCATTCTCTAGGTGCTATGATTTCATATTGAGATGATCACCATTGAGAACAAGTGGTTTACTACATAAGCCACACACTTATTGATTATGAAACTCGATATACCCATCCCAAAAATCTTTACCTCATGTTGGTATTTTTAGCCTCTAAGCTTTGCCATAACTTATTAAATCACAAAACCTACATGGTCACCCATATTGATCCCCTTAAATACATGAATTACAAGCCATATCACAACCAACATGTAGCTCGGTGGGTCATGCTCCTGGCTGAATTTGACTTAGAGTTTATTCAAAAAAATTCAGCCAGGGGCAAACAATCACTGAATAATTAGTTGCCACCCCTTTACCTGACAACCAACCTTCAAACCTCAAATTCCCTAATGAATCCATCATAATGCTCTCCACCTGATGACATCTCCTATCAAATGATGATGTTCTTTGAAGGTTTTAAATGTCAACATGGGGGGGTGCAGGGTTGATTCTTATACCTCTAGATGGCGAACCTTTGCCTTTGTCATTTAAACTAGATTTTAAATGTACTAACAATATGGCTGAAAATGAGGCTTTGATCTTAGGGCCTCAAATGGTTATCTTCTTGGGTATCAAATCAATAACCATTTTTGGTGACTCTCAGCTAGTGGTTAATTAGGTTAATGGTTTCTACTTATGTAAAAATGAAATTCTATAGTGATATAAACATCATGCAGATATGCTATTGGGATCATTTGACACCTATCTTATACAAACTATTCCTCGATCTACAAACAAGTTTATTGACATAATGGCTTCACTTTCTTCACACATACCCTCTTCACCCTCTTCCTCAAAAATCTATGTCACTATGCATCACTTAACATTGCCCTCCTATGTATCAACTAACATCCTTTTTATCAAAAATGTAACATATAAGCCACATGACTTATGGTACAAGCAACTCATAGATCACCTTTCCTTTTCTATTACCCCTTCTGATCTCTTCAATAATGGGAGATGTGCCTTCATGAAATGTACCACTCGATACACTATTTGAGGTTTTGGTGGTCTCCTTCTTAGATATCTCACTAGTTCTAAGACTCCCTTTGCTATTAAGGAAGTTCATGATGGGATTTGTGGTGGACATTTCAATAGTCATGTAGTTGCCAAGCATATCCTTCGACTTGACAATTATTGGCCAACACTCCATCAAGACTATGGTGATTACATTTGGTGTTGCATCAAATGTCAATAACATGCTAACCTCCTTCACATTACAAGTCATACATTACAAGTCACCAAAGACTTTTGGCCCTTCTCCTAATGGGGCTTGGATCTAATTGGTGAGATTAACTCTCATTCATCCCTCCATCACCATTCTATCATTACTACCACTGAATACTTCACCAAATGGGTCAAGGCCATTCTTCTCATCTCCACTAAGGATAACAAAATTATTAACTTTATCAACCATCACATCATCTATCACTTTGGTGTCCCCTATAAAATTATAATAGATAATGACAAAGCTTTAAGAAACAAGACTATCCAAAATCTTTGTGACACCTTTGGAATCAAATTAAGCTTCTCGTCACTGTAATATCCACAAATAAATGGATAGTCAGAAGATTCTAAAAAAATATTGACCAAAATCCTCATGAAGGTAGTCAATGATATGGGTAAGGATTGGCACATACACATTCCCTTTTCTTTATGGGATTATCGCACTAGCATTCAATCCCCTATGGGTGCTACACCTTTTTCCTTGGTCTATGGGATTGAGGTTATTTTGCCTCTTAAGGTTCAAATTCCTTCTCTTCACATCTCTCTACAAGACATACTTACTAATTATTAATTTCACCAATTTTTTTTGGCTCAACTCGAGTTGCTTGATGAGTGCCATCTCATAGCCCTAAACCACCTCCAAATCTATCAAGAGCGTATCAAACATGCTTACAACAAAAAACTCAAGGAGTGAGATTTCAATATCAAGGATCTTGTCTTAAAATAAAATTAACATGTGACAAACACAGAGAAAAGTAAATGGGGTAAGTTTGCTCCTAATTAGCTTGGACCCTACATCATAACTCACAAGTATGGCTCAAAAACTTATCACTTGTCTTCTCTCAAAGGAAAGCTAGAACCCAAGCCTCTAAATTCTTTGCACCTATGACCATTATTTTTTTAATCAAGTGATGCTTCACCTCATGTTTAACTTGAGCTCATCCCTTGAGAAACCCTATTAAATTCATCTCCATTCCTCTTAAACCTTACTCCTACACACTTAGTTAATCTAAGAAGTGCTATGGTTTTTCCCTCAAAGTGAAAAACCCCTAAGCCTCTATAGTCTTGTCCATGACTAAAAGTAAAATAAAAATTAAAAAATGGGATATGTAGATAAGTTATAGTCTCTCAGGTCATGATTCTCAACATAGACTGCTCCCTTAAAGGATAGTTGCATTCCTTTTCTTTAATACTATCAATAAACTGCTCCCTTTAAAGATAGCTATTAAAACTCAAAACTAAATGCTTAGACCACTCCCTTAAAGGATGGCTAGGCGAAGCTTTGTTATCAAGGGAAAAAAAATCTTCTCATATTGATTAGCTTCATATGGTCTCAACACAAACAAAATCCCATTATAGGCTTCTCGCATTGATCAACTTACACAACAACAAAAAAAACTTTAAGTCATGGAATTTCCTATAGTAGCTCTTAGGTCACCCAAAACAAGGGCATACCATCCCCACTATGAAGGTTATGATACCCAAAAACTCTCACTCATTTTACCTTTTTCTCCTCATAATCTTTCAAGGGACTTTGAACTCACTTGACATAAGGTGAGTACGATGTTTTTCTAACAAAAAAAATGGTTAAAAGATGCAAAGCATGAAAGAGGCTCATATTCATGAGCCTATTTATGTTATGATTATGGTCTTTGCTAGTACATGAGCATCTTACCTCTTTATTTCCCATCCCAATCACATGTTGATCTCTCTGCTAAGATGAAAACTTCATACAATCACTATCAAGCCAACTCCATTTATTTTAAGCATACACCATCATAAATATGGAAAACTATTGAAATACAATAACATAACCAGCCTATCCATTTTATGCATACACCATCACAAATATGGAAAAATTCTAAGATGAAGCTAACAAAACAACTATGCATATACCATCACACATATGGGAAATGCTAGTCTAACTCAACTAACATGTTCAACATTAAAATAACATTAACATAATATAAACATCTACATCATCATCACCATCACAATAAATGCATATCAAAATAACACATCTCATATATATACTCTAAACATAAATGTACATCAATAGATCATAACAATATCATCTCTCCCTAAAAAAATACATCTCTCATCTTTGGCTCATAGGTCAGTGTGTATACAACATATATAACAATAAAAAATTATAGTGCTTAGAATCCTTGAGGCTATACTCATGGTCATGATGAAGTAGTGTCATCACCACTCTCTACCTATCTATATCTATGTGAGCTAGAAGCCATGGCACATGTTATTGATCTCTCCTGCTCTCTAAACTCAAAATACATCTGAATCTATGGGAACTCCTTGATGGCCCTCCCATAATAAGCAATCTCATCAAGGGAAGTGTTGTACCTCATTAGAGATATAGTCTATGATGGTCCCATCACATCTATTAAAGGACCCTATATTGGTCCCTATGGTGGAGGAAGAGGAGTAGCCTGATTTTCTACTCTCAAACTATCCTTCTCTACTGTCAATGCAATAACCTAACCCTGTAATGCCTTGACCTGGCCTTGTAATGCCCTAACCTAGCCTTACAATGTAACCACCTATCCCTATAAAACCAATACATGTGCCTGAGCTACATCTTGAGCCTACACTATCATATCTTGGGCCTATACTACTACATCCTATGTTGTATCACTATATCCTAGGCTTGTATGGCTACATCTCTCTCTCTCTCTCTCTCTCTCTCTCTCTCTCTCTCTCTCTCTTTTCTCTCTCTCTCTCTTTCATCACCCATTATAAATTTGGTAGTGGCCTCCTAACCTAAACCATGGGATGCAAACCTATCTACCATGTAAGATATGTCAGTGTATCTAGGATATACTACATATAGGCCTGCTAGTAGCTCCTCAAAATTTGGCCCATCTATCTCTTAGGGTAAGGGTAGGGGTGCCTCTATATCATCCCCCTTATATCAAGGAAAGGTAGGAGGTAAATCTTGAGCAAGCCAAACTATCTCTTGACCCATGCCATGGGTATCATCTCTAACTCTTTAACTCATCTCCCTCTGACCCATAATGTGCTCTATAAACTAACAAGCTTCTCTACATGTCCTCTGAATGTAGGGTATGTCATTTAGGGCCTATAAATAATATCTATGGGAATCAATCCCTCTATCATACACCTATAATGATCAATATCTCACACTATGTTGTCTACTCATGTCTGGGCCATACCATCTTTCCACCATTTAAAACCAACTGCAATCATGGTGGGTAACCCCAATGGTCATGTCACCATGATATGCTCATATGCCCAATAATTGAGTAAATGCCTTACACATAAACTATACCATCATCATAGCCTCAACCCCCATAGCTCTATGTATAACTATGCCAAAAAATCTGGTCCCTATGTAAATAAGGTCCACTACTTAATCATCTATGCCAGAATACCTATCAATGTAATAGGAAATCTCCCACTATCTATGTTTGGTAGTGCATATAATGTAATCCCTATCATCATCCAAATGCTCAATTCATGATACTCCTCATCATCAGTATATAATAGCGCATAGGTAAATCTCACTGAGTGATAAGTCACCTCGCTAACATACTCTCCAAACAATGTAACCATGTGAATATCATGTTCCTCTCTCAAAAATGAGAAGATCTCCTCAACTTTGAGTAGTAACCATAAAATCCTATAAACATCCTCCTATGTCACTATCAACTCTCTAGTCAGTAAATGGAAGGTGTTGGTGGTGTGATCCTACCTCTCTATCAACACTATCATTTAACTAACATCTCATGAAACTCTACAATATCATCACACTCTTCCTAACCCTATGACTACCATGTACTCCCACTCATCTAGGGTGACATCCCTCCTCATCCACATCAGTAATGTAAGTAGTTGATCTCATAGCATCAACTCATGCTTAGCTGTATCCATACACACAAACATCAAGTCACATACTTTATAATATAACCTACCACCACTTTATTCCCTTCTCTTTGGGATAACTACATTATCCTGAGGCCCTCAATCTAAGTATGTAGGTAACACTTAGTTGACATGGGGTCTTCAAAGGTTAGCTCAGCCATATACCCACCTAACTATCTAACCTACTCTCCCATCTCCACCTTAGGCCTCACTTCCTATCTCTCCACCCTAGGCCCAACTACATATCACAACTTTAGGCCCTATGAATTATATCCTAAACCCTTGACCCTATGACCTACCTTTTAAGCCCTAGGTCCCATAACCTATTTTAACCTACCTTTTCCTAACCATTTCCCTTAACACACTTTTAACCATACCTTAGATATTTTTCCCTACACACTGGGAGAACTATATTGGCTTGAGGCCCTCAATTGGGATATGTAGGTAGCACTTAGTCAACACAAGGTCTTCTGAGGCTAGCTTAGCCATTAGGCTAGTTGAATACTTTAATTAGGGATCTAAATTAGCCTTTTCTCCTATTTTGGGTTTTTAAAGGTCATTGACATTGATTTTATATGCCTATATTAGTGTTTGGTATTGGTCAATGTTGATAGACTCCATCAACATTGGCATTATGTTGGTTGATGTCAGTGGACCTCATCGACATCAAAGACTAGTTCATCCTTAGGGATGAACAACCCATCTCCCACTTTTTAGTTTTTACCTACAAACTACCCCCAAATCCCTCCTATATTAACCTAAACCTACCCCACCCCATTTCCTACCCCCCTCAACACATTTTTCTACCCAAAATTTTAAATTTAGCCTAAAAACACAAATTAACAAACTTAAAAACAAAATTAACTTATAGAGGCTCTTACCTCATCTCTCTATCTCTTCTAGGTTGGAATAGTTGGTCCTTATGGTGGTATGCCTCTTGCTATGTCCCCTCCTTGATATACCATCTCACTAGCACTCAGAACTCTTTTTCTCTCTAATCAAATGTTACAAATGAGTTTTGGTAGGCTACCAAACCCCTTTTTTTTGAGTTTAGTCACCTACTGATGTTGGCATCTTTGAGCTAAGCCACCGATGTTGGTAATATTTCCTATCAACATCAATGATATAACTGACATTAACACCCTTAAATTAGAGTTTTCAACACCAACCATAACCCTTTAGACTCTACACCTAATCTATGTAAATTCGAGATCACGTATATCTCCCTAACCATGAAAACCAATCTGGAGATCACATATATCTCCCCAACCATGACAACTAACCTTAGAGATCACTTAAATATCCATCCATAATGATTTTGACTAGATATCATGAATATCTCCTCAATCCACATCAATTTTAAACCAACCTTGCATTGCTTGTCTTGATTACTTATGCTACCTCACTAAAGTTGGCTATGGTACACATGCATGTACATCAAGTGTTTTGGATCATGACCAAGCTAGTCCTATCACCTTTTATGTTTACCAGGCATACTTCCTACCTTAGATACTTGGCACACATGGACTATTGGAGCTACAACTTTGATTATTTTGATATCAATTACAAGCTATTATTTGGTTATTTATATTTGAGTCCTCTTCAACTTTACCTATTCTTGATTTTTTAGAATATAACTTGTAGTAGTATATGTGCCACTTGTGATACCACATTCTCACTCAAAAATACCTGATTCCATTTTTTCCTCCATCAATTCACATTTTGAAGGGGATACCTTGTCCAATACTTGGAGCATCCAACTCTTGTTTTTGTCTTATAACTTGTCAATGCAAATTACAAGATAAAAGGGGCAAATGTAGACACCAAAATTATGTCACACACATGCATAACTCTTTGTGTCAAAACTCCCCTTGAGCCCCTTTTTAATAATTAGCCTTTCTAACCCATCCTTTTACCCCTCACACATTTAATTAATTTAAAATATTTAATCAAGTTAATTAAAAACTACTTATGCCACCTTACCTAGCCACCTAATCCTAAGACTAATTCTTACCCTCTAAGTCACCTAAAGAATTAATCCCCTAATCCTAAATACTCATGACTTGTTCTTACCCCAAAAATAATTTCCTAACTAACTACATCCTTCTTAACCTCCCATTTATACCCTTTTCTAATAGATACCACACTTGTCATGATAAAAAATAGAAAATAGGCTAAAAATAGTCCTTTTACCTATTCTTGTGCAACCAACATCAGTCAACCCATGGTTGATGTTGATGGGATCATCAACATCAATTAATTAAACCAAGCTCCAAACTGATGCTTAGGTCAGTAGAAATCAAGAAAACTCAATTATTCGCATACAAGCTTTTGGCATTCAACTTTCTACATTCAAGCTTATTTCTACTCTACACAAATTAGTCTAGATTAGGAATTGATATACTACACAGATCTTGGATTCTTCTAAACTGATAGTACATGCTTGTCTTTATATTCACCTATTACTTCAACATGCCTCACTAGATCCATCTATTTGGCACCCATAGTTTATCCATTTTATTAGCTAAGTATATCTCTATTTTTTGGTAATTCCTTTAAATAATCATTTTATAGTTACTTTACATTATACTATTTATCATTTCAAAAACGTCCTGACTCTCCCTATGGAGGGGTTATAAAACTCCTTAACCTATTTTTCTCTACTCTAAACATACCAACCTTTTGTCTAGACCCACTTGATTCTTACACACTCCCTTACGACTCTTCCCAACCTCATAAACCTGACCAACATCCACCTCCTAACTCAGAATACTCTCCTGCAACCCCCTAGGACCTGATGCCCCTATCGACATTGCTCACATAATCAATGTCATTCATATAACTGATATCAGCCATATCTCCTTATTACATCAGTGGCCTGACTGATGTTAGTGACTATGGATTTATACTAACCTCCTTAAACCTACCTCAACCACCTCTAAATACATCAATAACTCACATTACCTGCACTATGTCACTCTTTACTATACTCTGACTAAAAAAATGGTATGAATATATCTCTCTTACTCTCTTTTTCATTTTGTTATTCATTACCAATTTTGTTTCAAAAAGTGGACTATCATCCCTAAGGAAGTTTGACACTTCTAGGAATGAACATGTAGCTTGGTAGCATACTTATATATCTGCTAACAAATATTTTTGGTGGTAGTACTTTATTATTCATAGGTAGTCCTCCCCAACCAAAGAGGAGTGCTCAACATTGTCTAGATACAACATGCAACCAATCTGATTTCTCTCTAATCTCTAATCCCTACCTTTCATCTCTATTTCTCCTTAAACATCAAATAGATATAAAATTTAGTGAAACAAATTGGATCCTAATTTGATCTAATAATGGATTTGTTCACCAATGAGTAAGCAATGTGGGTGATCATCAGACCTTCCATTCTCAATAATGAGTATAAATAGTAAGTGTTTGATAGAGATGCCCAAATTACCATGTTTCTCCAATAATCATGTGAATTTATGAAATAATTTTAGCCAAAGATCAAAGAGGCCTTTGGGGATCAGATCACACAATTGAATTCTAACAAACTTTCTAAGGGGATGACCACCCTGGAGAATCTACTTGACTCTAATGTTGCCAAAAATAATAGATGAAAGTTTTTCACAAATAAAGGTGACTACTCCAAGCTTGATGTCAGAGACAAAAAAAGATTGAAAATGGGAAAATAAGTTTCCCAAAAGGATAAGGAGTGATTTATTTCCTTCTACAACAAGTATGAAGGGGTGATGGCTTGGACCTATGATGATTTGAAAGGGTATGACCACAAGGTCATCCAACACACCCCAGATTTGGTCAAAGGGGCCAAGCCTATTTGATAAAATCAAAGGCTGATAAACCCAAAATTTTAGTCTCTCATGGCTTAAGAGTTGAGGAAATTGATTGAATCACGAATCATATACCCAATTAAACATTCAACTTGGGTGTCTAACTTGGTTCTAGTAAGAATAATAATGGAGAGATTATACTATGCATGGATTTCAAGGACTTGAGAAAAGCATCCCTAAAGGATCATTATCCCCTTCCTTATATGGAATAGATTCTCTAAATGGTAGAAAGTGTAGAAATGTTATCTTTACTAGATGGGTTATTGGCTTACAACCAAGTATGGGTAAATTAAGAGGACCAACATAAGACCACTTTCACCACAAAGTGGGGAACCTTCATGTATGTGAAGATGCCTTTTAGCTTCTTGAGTGCAAGGGCCACTTTCTAATGAGTTATAGATGTAAATTTTAAAGGCCTAGTCGATAATATCACCCTCATCTACTTGGATGACCTCATCGTGTTCTCTAAGAAGAAGGAAGACCATTTTAACCACCTAGAGAATATCTTCCAAAAGTGCCAAGAATTTGAGGTGTCTCTTAACCCCTAAAAATGTGTTTTTGGAGTCCCACAAGGCAAGCTGATCAGATACATAGTATCCAAAAAATCCATCTCTATCAATCTAGATAGAGTTGATGGTATCAAGGATTTGACCTCACTAGTCAATAAGAAAGGGGTCCAATATTTCCTAAGAAATATCAATTTTGTTAGTTGGTTCATTTTTGACTTCATGGGATTGGTAAGGCCAATCACACAAATGCTAAACAAATATCTGCCTTTCAAATAGACACTCAAAGGAATAATAGCATTCAAAAAAATCAAGGATGTGATATCCACTACTCATGTGCTAGTCAACCCTGAATTCTCTAAAAATTTCATCATGTATGTCTATGGGAGTGAACATAACCTAGCATTTGTGTTAACTCAAAAGGAAGAAGAAGGAAGTGAGTACCCAATTGATTTATATTTAAGAACCTTGTATGGGTATGAGGTTAAGTACAATTTCATTGATAAATAAGATTTTTCCATTGTCAAAAGTCTTAAGAAGTTTAGGCACCTGGTGGTGGGGAGCAAGATAATGGTGTATGTGGTGCATTCTAGCATCTGAGAGTATATAATGGAAGGACAGATCATAGAAAAGAATTCTAATTGGATCAATAAGATCCTATAATATGATGTTTAAGTTAGGCCAACTGAAGTGATCTAAGGAAAAGGGATCTATGAATACTTAGCTCAATGTGCAAATGTCCCAATAGAAGAACAAGACACATTAGAAGTAGTTCTTCTAAATAAATAGGAAATTGATGGGTCTTAGGTTGCCAACAACACCCATTTCATGAAAACCAATCAATATCTTGGTGGCCCCCCCACACATAAAAGAAAATTATAAAGGTTACAAGGGGATAGATACACATTGGTCCAAGGAGTCTTATTCAAGAGAAATTTTGATGGAGATCTACTTTGATGCATTGAGAAGCACCAAGTTAAGAAAATTTTATAGGGTATGCATTTCACTCCTTTGGGAAGACATTTCTTGAAAAATTCCACCATGACTAAGATCATACATGCATAATACTACTATCCAACCTTGTTTTTGTATTGCCATTAAGTAGTCAAGAAATGCCAGCAATGTCAATTCTTTATAGGGAAGCAAAAGAATTTAGCCATGCCATTAAACCTAATTGTGATCAATGAACCCTTCACATAGTGGGGCCTAGATATCATTGGGATTATCAATCCCATCTTAAGCATAAGCCACAATGGATACTTATGGCTATCGATTACTTCACAAGGTGGACTGAAGTAGCCTTGATGAAGGAGGCAATTGAAAACATGGTCCTTAGCTTCTTGGAAGAGCTAGTAGCAAGGTTTGACCCACCCAAAATGATCATTTTAGATAATGCAAAAGCTTTCCTTGGCTCCAAGATTTTAAAATTTTCACTCCAAAATGGAATTTCCTAAAGACTTCATACAATTACTACTTACAAGTAAATGGGTTGGTTGAATCAACCAATAAGAATCTCATTAGGTTGATCAAGAGGATGGGCACAAATTAATAAAGGGAGTGGCATATGCATCTAAAAATGGCTTTATGGGCTGATTGAATTACTCCCAAGAAGATATTAAATACATCCTCATATGAACTACTATATAGGAAGGAGGTGACCATGCCTATTTCAATAGAGATTCCTACCTTGTAATTATTAAAAGTTATTGAGATCACAGAGAATGGATTGATGGAGTTTAGATTGGTAGAATTTCTTAGCCTTTAGGAGGTGAGAGAATAAGATAGTGATGCCAAGGTCACCCGATAATAGGTATTCAAATTATGGTTTGACAAGAAAGCATCCAACCTAGGCTTCAAGCTTGTGAAATTAATTTTAAAATATAATCAAAGAGACATGAAGCTAGGACACCATGCAAAGTTCGATTCCTTATTGAGGGGGTCATTTTGCATCATTGGCAATAGGCAAGGTAATGCATTTGAGTTAGAGGATGAATAAGGTAACACATTAGGGATTTTTGTTAATGAGAATTGACTTAAAATAGTTCAAATAATTTATCAACCTTCTCCTTATATATAGTTAGTTGGTTACCTTTCTTTGTTATTGTTTCCTTTCAAAAATAAGTACTATAGGCATAATTAGTTCATCCCATTGCCAGGTGTCCACCCATGGCTCTCCTTATTTTTGAAACATTCTCTGAAAGACCATTACTTACCCACTCCTCCTAACATTAATGTTAGATGCTCTATATTGCATGATCCCATGGGTTGGGTGGTCATAATGATATGTAGTAAGCAAATTATATGCTTTCATTTTCACTCATCCAAGGCCTAAAGTGCCAAATGTCAAAAGTGTCACTAAGGGGAATTATAGGGACCCTTTTCTGGTCCTAGATTACGTGGATAGGATCTTTGATCTCAAATTGGCAAAGAACCAAAAGAGCCTGAGGGAGGGCACCCATGCCTAAATGATTGAAAAGTTTAGAGTAATGACTATGAGTCATTTATGTACAGGATTTGGAATTCCACATTGGCCTAATACATGATTCCCCATATGTACCCATTCTCAAATATCAATGCCTTATGCATAGAGAGATACAATTCTAACACTGGCATTATTACAAGCAACAACCACCTAAAAGTCGATGTTAGTGTTGATAAAATAAGGGGGATGCTATGAATTTAGAGTGACCTAAATGTTCATATTTTTAGTATGGAGAGCTTAAGAAATATCTAGGACACCTAGGTTCATAATATGGAGTTCATCAATTTATTCCTTAGGAGCAACTACAATAAATCACCTCCTTTACCCATCACTCTCATGAGCTTTATGTTATAAGACATGAAAGATGACCTTTCTATGTTGGCATTTATCATTGGGATAGACTCGGATGCTAATGTTATCAATTTACAATTTGGGATAGTATTATTTTTAAGTCTAGTGATCAAGGAAAAGGTTTACAGGATGGAATTTATGGATTCCATTGCCACCACCATACATAATGAGATGAAAAACTTATCAACACTAAATACCTTTAGGTATTCTTCCTTCCTCCTCTACCTAATATTGTATCAAAACTCCTAGTTATTCTCTTAACACTTCACCTTTAAATTCATTGAGATAAGCACCCATCCTAACATGGTGATTCCCATCCCCATGTGGACCCACATCCTATCGGCCATGTTGAACTACTACAAGTTTTAAGAGTCCTTCCTATCCCTAGTCCTAATTGACCTTAGCTAGGAGGCCATTGCCTTTAAAATGATAGAAAACTAGAGGTCATGGATAACTAGTGATAGAATTATGGTTGAATGGTTCTTAAGGGCCTATTTCACCTTTATTTGAGCACACATATTAAAGGAGGAGCCATTTTGGCTCATACATCTGCTCACAGATAGGACCCTAGCCTTGGAGTTGGCTCACCAGCTTGATGTGTTTGACTTAGTATATAGTACATGCCTTAAGAAGAAGGCCCTATATGATGTCCCCTTCTCAAGAGGGGGAATCATAGTGGTAAAGAGTTCATAGGAGTGCCTAATTGTCCTCAAGCTTGTAGAGCTTGGCCTTGACTAGATTGATGACAAATAGAACTATGACCCGATTGGTCATATAGTCACGTTGAATACCAATACCCTGTTCAATCATGAGCCCTAGACATACCTCAAACAATGAAGGTCAATAGTAGAGGATGATATCAAATATTACATGGATCTATCTAAGATCCCATCAAACACCTATAAGTTGTGGGAATCCTTTTATGACATAGTCTAGCAGTTTAACCCCATGAAGAAATTGACAAAAGGATTGAGGGCACAACTTATCTAAAGGGGTTAGAGCTGAGAGAAAATAGATGCCTATTAGAAATATAGGTAGGAAATTGGTAAGCTAGGACTAAATTTTGAAGACATGGATATAGACAAGACATTTGAGAACCTCTAGGATGAGCACCATGAGGAGGCTCTAGCAGAAGAATAGTTCTTGGTCAAAGAAGAGGAAGAGGAAGACACCCTAGGAGAAGAAGAGGAGGACACCCCTCCAAAGAAGGAAGAGGAAGTTCTCATGGTTTAGAGGCCTTAAACTTGGCCACAACCTCTTTATCTATATATAATTACCCTATAACAATAGTAGGTCTCTTTGGGTCATCTTGAGGTGGGGTCATCTCAACCCAAATTTAGGGTGTAAGCCTCTAGTTCTCTCTTAAGTCTTCATAAAAGAAGGTACAACTTTCTCAGCTCCTTTTTTCCATTTTTACTTCATTCTTCACTCTTTCTTCACCCTTCATGGTTTTCACTAACCTCACACCACTTTCCACTACCCAAACTATTACCTCACTTGCACCATTTTCCTCCACATAGTTGAATCACCTTCCTTACACCATTTATCACTCCTCCACCCTCATCCACTTGGTCAACATCTATTATGGTAAAATCACCTTCTACCCTACTTTTTGGCCTCCCATATTTCTCTCCTTCCACCCTAGCCCATCACCCACTCATCTCCAAAGGAATAACATCCAATGCTTTGTAGTAACAAGTGACCATTCCTTTCAGGCTACCACAAGGAACCCCCTTTGTAGGGGAAAATATTCAGTCACATAATCAATTTCATTATTATATTAAGGTTATTAGAAAATCTTGAGAGGCCCAGGTAGAGAAGAAAAGAGGAAAATAAGCCAAGGCCTAGGTAGTGCCTCACATGTGATCATTCTTTGACCCAATATAATAATCTTTATTGATTGCACATAGGGCACCCCAAGTAGTCAAGCCCCAAGAATAGATGTAGCTGGGGGACTACTCAATACATGTCATCAACCTCAACCTCAATTAGACTAGGCCTACTGATAGGGTCAAATTAATGTAAGAAACATAATAGTCCATCATCATAGACTATATCAAATTAGGGCATCAATTAGAGAAGACAAAGTTAGAACTCGCAAGGGTGAAATCTATGGTTGACCACTTGAATATCAAGGCCAAGGCTAAAGACACAGAGATCACAAAAATGAGGTCCAACCTATAGAGTCATTTCACTAATAAGAACTTCCAGTTAAAATCTAATCAAAGGGCTAAACTTTAGATCTAGATTGTAGATTTATAGGCTAAAATTGATGGCCTAAAGAAGGAGAAGTAGACTATGGAGAACAAGTTGCATAAGAAAGAAGTAAAGCTCATGCAAACCTATAATAATCTCTTGAATTTTATAAGTGTGCAATAAAAATTGTAATAGTAAGTGTATTAGGATTCTTCATCCAAGGACTAAGAGATCCTAAATTGAAAAATGACCTCATCACCTGCTCCCAAATCATAGGGATCCTCCCCATGGTCTAATAGTTGTATATATCTTACTAGGAGAAAATAAAGAATGTAGTAATTAACTTGAAGCCAACATTTAAGTTCATCATAAACTCATAGTAGTTGAGTTCTTAGGTAAGAAACATCCATAGACCAGGTCCTTACCTTTATGTCCCCTAAGGTTTAGGACTTGTAGCTCCTTGTCTATAAGTTTTATTTTGTAATGGATGGGACACTACAAGAAGCAGTGATCATTGATTGAAGGTAGATGATGGTGAAGGTAAATACGTTTTTGAGCTACAATAAGGTAATAATAAAATACAAGGTATTTCTTAATGCCTTAGAGAAGGTGGTTTAGGATATGAAGGGGTGCATCGAATAGCTAGTCTAGTTGGGACTCCCCTCTCCATTCCTTATGGACAACACCATCCTCCCAGAGGATAAAATAAAAGAGCTATTGGAATAAAAATAGAATGATGAGACCAATTTTGTGACTCTCTGAGGTGGAGACCATTTTGTGGCTTCTTACCTAGCTAGAGTTCCACATGATGGCAATAGTCTAAGGCTTAACTATCATCTCCTTTAAAGAGATCATCAACCTGGATAGAGCCTTTGAGGATTTGAAGAAGAAGACCCAACCAAAGTAGGAATATTGGGTGCCTTTGAAGGTTTCTCTTCAAAACTTATAATTTTTATGGGCCTCAACCTTTTTGTATTTTACTTTGGTCTATGAAACCAAAATTTTGGGTTCTTCCATCCAC
Organism: Torreya grandis; assembly: GCA_037957365.1. NCBI lineage: Eukaryota > Viridiplantae > Streptophyta > Pinopsida > Cupressales > Taxaceae > Torreya > Torreya grandis. The sequence goes on along the minus strand of JARHVA010000605.1, from coordinate 4,893,268 downwards.
ATGCATATTCCCCTACAAGTCACCAGGAACTATGGATCATAATCCACATTTTATAGTTTGGAGTAGTCATCTTTTAGTCTCAAACATGCTCGGTGAATTTTGATAGTTGTGCTTTGACTTTCTCTTTTCTTGGTGTCCCCTTTGTATTTTTATCTAAGTCTTAGATTCATTCTATAACTGCCACATGGTGTCCCAGAACTCTTGTATCATGAATATGTTCTTAGTTCACCTAAGAGTAGCACCAGATCTCCATGTGGCAATTAGGTGCCCATCCAAGGTAGTTTATTTTTATCAAGATTTCAAGTAGTTCCATTGGTTGAGGAAGTAATAGGTGGGGCCCACTATATAATTACAAAGAGGAATGAATAATTTCCACATGGTGCTCCCATGCTCATTTTTTGTAAAATAATGCTCAACTTCTCTAGGAGTAGTGCCAACTCACCATGTGGCATCATGACACTCCTTGGGAGCAAAAGTTATTTCATCAGGGCTTAGGGTCACACCATTGGCTGGTAGAGTTAAAAATGGAACCCATCATGTAGTTGTATAAAGAGGAAGCAAACCTTCCATGTGGTGCCATGATTCTTGACTAGGGCAAATTTATTTTATCAAAGCTAAGAGTTGTGCCTTTGATTGAAGAAAATGGGCCCCCATTTCCAATAGCATTCCAAAGGTAGTTTTGGAGATAGACACATGGCATCACAACACTTCTTCTAAGTGTCATGGGTATTATATGGGCATCACTATTGGGCCATATCCAAGATTTTGAAGAACAACTGTACTCATGATCTAGAGCTCCTCATTCAGTTGTAATAGCCTCATCATGAGTGAGAGTGCTTGTTTCTAGATGTTGCTTCCTCATGAGACTATGGTGTCTATATATTTAGAGCTCATTGCTTTTGGAAGGTGATAGTTTTTAGAGAATTATTTTGGTACTAGAATAGCCATTTTAATAAGTTTTAATTCTGAAATAGAATTAAAAAGCCTTTTTGTTTTTCATTCTAAGACCTTAGTAGGTACCCCTTACGGGAAAGGATTGTACTATATATTATTCCATTAGCATTTTGCATGGTGTTTTTCTACCCAATAATGAAGAGGATGTGATGTTTTGTGTCAAACTAAGTGAAGATTTATCATTGTTTATTATTTTCATTTCTCTGCTTATATAGTATTGATTCTAGTTTATGTTATAGGCTTTAATTCATGCATATGCTCCTTTAATAGTCTATGATGTCTAAATATTCAAGATATTTTATGCAATTATAGGTCAATACATTAAAGATATCAGTGCATCACCTTAGTTATTTTATTTTAATTTTATCTGTATTTTCTTCTTATCCCTTTCTACCTCTAAATTAATTTGAAGAGCTAGATTTTAAAACCCTAGAAGTTTCTTTATAGTCCACATTTGAGTCTCACATCTGTAAAGCTTCCCATAGAAGACTATTCACCTAGAGCAAGATTTTTAGGCATCAAAACATATTCTAATAAACAAGATGTATGTCATCATTCTAGACCCATTTTTCAAGCTCACGCTTGGCCAAAATGAATTGGGTAAAAGAAGAGGTAAGTGAATGAAAAAATTACATGAGTTTGATCTTGAAATTAGACTAGCCAAGATGGTGAGAGGCTAGGGAATCATCTAGATCATGACTAATATTGATCCATGCATTTGTATTGAAATAATCAATGAGACTCAGATAGCTAGTGGTGAATGATATGCTCAAATAATCCACTACTTACTCATAGGTACATGGCCCCTGAGCTAAAAAAAGAGAGGATATGATACCTTAGGCTCAAACCAACACATTATATGATAAATAAGGAATTTATATACTGAGATAATTATTGGGAAATATAATTGAGGTTTGCCTCTAAATAAGAAGTTGTAGACATCTTAGATAATATGAATCATAAGATAGGAAGTGGAAATCCATCAAGTGATGCAACAACTCATAAAATCTTGAGGATGGGATACTACTAACCTATGATATTCAAAGATGCCTATAACCATGTCAAAACCTACCACAAATTCTAAGTGTTTAGAAAAATAGAAGTGAATGTTTCCATGCCTCTATAAACCAGTCATTAAAGGATGCCATTATTCTCAATGGGATTTTGACTAAATTAGGGTGATAAACCTAAATTTTTTAGCAAGGCACAAGTTTGTCCTAACAACCACTGACTATTACACAAGATGGATATAAGTTATGGCCACAAACAATTACAAAACATTAGATGCCATCAAATTTATATAAGAGAACATATTGACCAGGTTTAACACTCCATTCTCTTTAGTCTATGATAAAGGTCTAGATTTCTAATCTACTAAATTTATAGAATGGGTGTATAACAAATAAATCACCATCAAGTTCTCTTAAAATTATTATACAAAAGGGAATGATGTAGATGAATATACAAAAAAAAAATGAATGCCATCAAGAAGTCATCACAAGACACACGAAGAGAATGACATCTACTATTGAAGTATACATTATGGATAGATAGAACAAGACATAATCAAGCCCTCAAGGCTTCACCATTTCTGCTATTGTATGGACATCAACCTATTTTACCCATCACTCTTAAAATACTAATGTACCAATTCATTCAAGAGTACATGCGGGAAGATGAAATAATCCCATCTGTATTGATTGTCATAGTCCAAATGGAATATGCATGAACTAAAGCACTGCATAGCTTTAGCAAACACCAAGACATTGTCAAGAGGTAGTTTGATTAGAAATCCAAAATCAAAGCCTTCAAGAGTTTAGACATAGTGATTATATGGGATAAGGCACATGAAAATAAAATACAACATGATAAGTTCACTCTTTTATGGATTGTACCATATCAAATATCTGACATATTAGGTAATAATTCCTTCCATTTGAAGGACATTCAAGGTAATGACCTCACTTTTCTAGTCAATAGACAATTTTTGAAACATTATTTTATGGTTGCTCTAACTAGAGATTCTTCTGAATGGCTTTAAGTGTAAATTTATATGTAAGAGTAGAGTATATTTCATGTTTTCTAGAGTATATTTCCTACTTTCTAGGTTAATATTTCTTTCTTTCCTATATTAGTGTTTCTTGCTTCCTACATTTTTCTTTGGGTAGATTAGTTATTATGCTTTCTAGATTAGTTTTCTATAAATGGTAGAATAGACCAATTAAATGCCTATGTTGGAGTTATAAAATACTTGACAAAAATAAGGGGATGATATAAAAAGAAGTAAAATTTGTATTCACCAGGATTTGTTCTAGCAATGCGTAGTTTCTAGGATTAAGGTATGTGTTATGATTGAAGAACATTTTTCTTAGAATAAATGAGTTTTATAGAACTTTAGGATTTACTTTGATATACTAATGTAAATATTAGAAAGACTTTCCATTTCTGAAGATCAACTGCACTATTACATGTTAAAACTTGGATGAGAGATAATAAACATATAAATGGATTCACACTAGTAGGGATGTATTGATTAGAATAAGTTTTCTTATGCACACATCTAGATAATGTTGGTTACCAACCCTTCATTTATTTGTGTTTAAAAAAATATCATGTAAATTTATAGAAGAGGGGTGATTAAATTAATATCTTCTAGGGTTATGGATGCATGGATGATACTAGAGCAAGGATTAGAGTGAAATCATAGGTATCTTTATTAGGGATATAGATGCATAACATACAATAGAGTAATGCCCATGCTTACCTTACTACTTGGTTACAAAATATGAAGTCAAAATGAAACCTACAATGTTTAACTATGACTTTGTAAAACTCTCATAATAAAGGGAAAATAAATTTCAAAAAATCACACACACATATCTGAGGAATGTAAAAGGTTAGTGTTAAATCACCAAACTATACCCTTAAGAGAGGATTATTCAAAATTTTCTAAGTTTGGGGTAACATGAAATTAGTCCAAGGGTTATGGGTGACTTAAAGATGGACTAAACCTCTATTTTAAGGGGATAGATCCCATGGTGCATTAATTAAGCTCAAATTATAAACATATTTCCTTATTGGTTTGAAAAGGGGGAGATAAACATGAACTAAAATCTAAGATACGGGGAGGTGATGCACCAATATTGACTTATCCACTCTAACTGATCCTTGATCAACACTTTGTGAACCAAGAAAAGACTAGTGACTAAAAAAAGGTTTTCAAGGGGCTCCTAGGCATTAGTATTTCATATCAAGGATATTTATATTGTTTCAACTTGAATTTAATGGATGAAAGGTTTATTTAAAGGCACTATCAACCAGGTTAGACTTCAAAACATAGTCATCAATACTTAACACAACATATGACCTGTATAGAGTAGCATTCTAGAAACTAGGTAAGGGAAAGGACCTACAAAGGAGAATATAACTTCACAATTTTGAAAATAAACAAAAATATAACACTCTAAGATATCAAGGAAACTTAAAACATTCCTTTTTTATTGATTCAATAGGCTTACAAGATACAATTTGAGCAAATTTTCATCATACCCATCCAAGGGATAGATACGATGGCCTTAAAGCCTGAATTTATAGAAGAATGAAAAAGAGGGAGAAGAGAATGTGGTGTGGAAAGGTCATTAATAGGTCATAATGGTCACCATTCATTCAACTATTAATTACAATCATCCCTCCATCCTCTCTCTATGCATTGCCTAGGCTGGTTGGGGGTCTTGAATGAGCTTTTTGGGCATGGAAGTGGAGTGGTGGAGGATAATTCAGTCTTAGTTGACCCATTTAAGATAATTTAAATGAATTTTTTTTCAATTATATATCCTCTTGATAGTTATAAATCATAAAAAATGGTTCAATTAGGCCTAGCCACCTCCTTCTTGCATGTTGACTAGGCTCAAGAAACTGCCCCAAGCCTCCATAATGGCCATGAAAATTATGTCTAATCACCTTTATGAGGCATTTACATGGTTTTATTATATTTAAATGACTCCCTTGGAATTATTCTATGCCAATAGTCATCCTTCCTTGTTGACTATATAGGCCTATTAGGCCTAATGACTTGTTAACTACTTAGGTGGCCATAAGACTTGTATGAGAACTTGGGAATAGGTTAGTGAGTATGTTATAGGTATAAAAAATTGTTTCAAATCATGAATTATTACTTTTAGATAGTACACACCATGCAACTTTACCCACTTAGGTGATTAGGTCACCTTTCACTATCACCTATAGACTAACCATTTGGTGCAGACTTGTAGGGGAATTTCAAGATAGAATTGTGAGCATTTTGTGGCTTGATAGGGTGTACTACCCTTCATATTACCTTAGATTTATCCTTAAACCTTTCCAAAATAGTGTTTCTTGTGGGTTTGTATAACTTTTAATATAGATTAGTGCCATAAATATGACCTCTTTAGAGTGGGAAATGAGTTCTAGGTGTATTTAGGACCAATTCAAGGAATTTGAGTGCAAATATCTTAATTTTTCTTCCATCAGGTCCCTATTTAGGTTTATATAGGGTTTTAGTGGCCTACCATATTAATGATGGTTAATAAATCAAATGAATAAAACCCAAAACCTTTTTCCATGGATGTTTAAACCATAGACCCCCAAAAAAACCTCAAAGAGCTCCTAGTCCCTTGCAACTTATATAGTGAGATGTGAGTGAAAGTTGGTAGATCTTGATTCTTTGTTAAGTATTTTGTGCAGGTGGCAATGTTAGTGATTGTTTAAGGTTGTGATCTTGAATGCAAATATTTCTTCCATGGATGGTGAGTTCATAGGGGTCCTCAACTCCCCTTAAAATAACTGGGCCTGAGTCATCTTTCCATGTGAGATGTAAGCATTGGAGTTGGTAGCTCAAGGTGGAGACTAGAGTAATATAGCTCAGGAAAGGTAATATGTTACATCTTTATTTCAACTTAAGTGTAATAAAATTTTAATTCATAGATTATTATGATTATCATTTGATTATTATTTCTTTAATTTAAAATTTATGACATATGATGGTTATGAGACAATTATATGCTGATTAGTTTACAAGATGGATTAATTATGTGACAATCATACTTTCTTATTCTATACATTATGGATGTATATTTGTTAGTTATACATCATTATTTTTTGATATATATGATGACTCAAAATAACTACCTATTTTTATGAGGTATATGTAGGATTGATTCTTCCCTCAAATCATGACAGAGGGAGAGCATCATCAGAGAGGATGGTGTAGATGGGATGATTGGGGGATGACAAAAGAACTGATAGTAACCCAACACACACCACAATAGAATAGTTTAAATAGTTAGTATGTGTTTGAGTGTTTGTGCATTTTTGTAGTGTTTATGTTTTTTATATATGATTATGATTGATCTAATTAAGTGATTCTATCATGGTACCACATGTAGTTAAATTTGTATGATGATTTATATATGATTGCTATGTTGAATATATTTGGATTAGTTGATGCTTAACCAATCAATATTTGTATTCTTTTAGCTATCTTTTGGTTGGGTATAAATGAATGGTAATGTCTTCAAAAATCTAGTACCTCTAGTTGGACTTAATACAACATTATTAGGGTATTAGAAGATAATACGACTAGTTTATATATGTTTATCAGATTGACAAACATTATGGTAACAACTTAGTGTTATGAGATGTGGCCTAAACATTGTTTTTATGACAACATTGGATATGCTACACTTATAGGTCAAAACATGGAATGGTTTGGGTTATTCTCTTTATAATTATCATCATGTAATTTTGATTGTTTGGGTATGTTAAAATCATAAGCTACACTATGGATTACCTTAATTAATGTTATTTCATTAAGATTTTAACCTAATCTAAAGAGTACTCAAGGTAATGTTATCATGGCCTATTATTATGATTAGGGCATGATTATTAACCTTAAGTCAAAATACATGCATGGTTATTTTGGATATGGAAATTTAAATATCATAATAATACTAAGAGCTAAGTCCAATGCATAGATTATGTTGAGAATTGAAAGTATAATTATCATTTTATAATGACTTAAGTGGACTTAGTTAGTGATCAACTTGGTCTTAAACAAAAATATCAACATGCATGACTTTGAGAATAAAGTAAACTTGAGTTAAGTGTTGATTTTAAATTTAATGGTAGAGCTATGGATTTTGCATAGAATCTAATTTTATATATATATATATATATATATATATATATATATATATATATATATAGGAGAGAGGAGGTGATGGTATGATGATAGAGTGAATGAGAGTGAGGCAAGAGATATATTATAAAGGAAACAAAGAAATTTTGGTTTGAATTTGTGAGAAGTGATTGAAAGGTTGGTCATGTATTTATTATTCTTATGTTATTGAATTCTAGGAATGATTCGATCCTATAGGTTTAAGAAATAAATTTTATTTTATATTAATATTTTAGGCTTACCTCATATTATATAAACCTATTATTTATAAAACTGTTACTTTGAAAAAAAATAAGAAAATAAAAGAAGTTGTAGGATATAAAATAGATGCATGTACATAGGTGATGCCATTAAGAATATATATGTATGGACTTAGCTACCAATAGACCAATTGAATAGATATAGGTATATTCACCTGTATAGTATACAAAGAGGGAATTATAGAAGTATTATGAAATATATATGTATATTTAGGGAAAATGGTAGAAGATTTTTTTGATGAAATAGAAAAGGAATTCTATGTATATCAATTGTTAATTCAAAAGGACATAGATAGTCATTGACAAAATAATTAGATATAATATAGAATTAGATCGTATGAGAATAAAATAAGAATATCGACTTAGATATTAGTTGACTGTGTAAATTTAACAATGGATCATCATTAGACAAATCCTTTTCTATTATGAGTCTACATGCACATATGTATATACACCCTATGTAAATTGAAATAGAAGACACAATATATATACCAAATCTATTTTGACTATGTATACTCAATATATGGGTAGTATAAATATATAATTATATGCAAATTTAGTTTATTATACATATAAGGAAACCATGGAGTTATAGATAACAACATAATACTTAAATTCTTTACACATATTCATAATCATAGGTTATACTATGGACTGGTGGAAAAATCATGGTTGTGTATTTACCAAACATTAGATCATAAAGTATTTATGTTTTATATAAAATTTATATCCATTTTACCATTGTATAAAAGTTTAGTTAAATTTTAAATATATATGTATGTTACTATGAAAAAAAAGATATAAATATGGGTTTCTTTTATAAATCTATAAATTCTTTCAAATAGGGAATGATTGTGTCAAGTGTATGTTCATACATGGAAAATGGATCATATTAAAAGAGAGCTGATAATTTAACTTATGTTTTATACTCTATATTGTTTTAAACATATATGGAATAAGGATTCTATCTAACAGGGTAACATTGGGATAATATTTATTAAAAAAAATTAGATAATATCCATTATGTTTATATTTGTAAACCAAATTGGGATGTAGGAAATATAAAGACCCTAATTGAATTTTAGTTGCCTATTCTTAGAAGATATTAATTAAATAGTTTTGAAAATGTATGGGTAAAAATACCTTGTTATGATAACATATATATTGAAGTATATGTTATACCTACATGTGAACTTAGGTCACATACTCGTATATAGTGGGTATGAATAGGAAGCATGCCTATATTTTAGTATATGACTAAGCATCTAAGTCATGAAATCTTGAAGGACAGGGAACTACAACTATAAACATGTATCCTAGAGTTTTTGAATAACTGAATAATTAAATGTCTCTTAAAAGTTTTAGTAAATCATTATGTAAATTATGAGTGTTGGTTATATTTAGCGGTATGACCTATATATTATGAAAATGTTAAATTCATACATAAATTTTCTTAAAGATAAAAATAGATTCTTTGAAATTATTTATATTTTACCTGTTTGGTAAATAAACTTGCTTATCATGAAATTTTTTTATGTGATGAATAATAACAAATGAGGTTAAATCATACTTTTGATAGACTAAATATATGTATATTAATTATTTCCATAATTAGCATGAATTTTACTTGATAGAAGAAATAATTGCATGAGCATGTTGGTTACAATAAATATTAACCACATCTAGCATTGATAATACTAGCTAAGTAGTGATATGGACTTCACCGGTGTAGGTAGCTTCATCAATGTTAGATGAAGATAATCTGATCAAGTGGTGTGTATGAAATTGATTTATCCTAGAGATTAATAACTATTTGAAAAATTTGGCCAAATTAATGTTAGATAGACATTGTTATTTTATATTTTTAATTTAAATTTTTGTGCGATATCATTTTATAACTTATTTTATTTATAGTACATATCATGTAGAATAAATATTACAGCACATGGGTACTAGCATGTCTCTATGGATTCTTGCACCATCACTATCTACCAATCTATGAAGGGAGGGCCATTCCCTAATGGGGAACTATGCAAGGGATCGATGGTCCATGGTTAGTTTGGAAAAGTGCTCAGATGATGATCTCCCTCCCCACTACAGTACTTGGAAATTATAGTTGAGATTATCAGAGATACATGAGTTAGTGTGACTTGATCTCCGTGGAACATAGTGTCTATTTAATGTAACAAGGTAAAATTCCTATTAAAAATGTGATTTTATTAATTATTATACTTCAACAGTAATAGATATATTATTGTATCAGTTGTGGCTAGATTTCAATGTGATTACTTCCTTGTATTTATGTTATGTTACATAAAATGATAATGATTGGAACTATTATTGTTATAAGTTTTCAAATATCTAAAATAATTTTTTAGTATGTTAATAATCACTAATTATATTCTCTTGGTGTAATCTAATGAAATAATAAGTTGAGTAATAAAAAAAATACTGCATTATTCTAGTTAATCCTTGAGGGGTTGTTACATGTGGTATTAGAGTCAAGGCTCAAAATCTAGGACATAGTGAGTCCACTAATGTTTTGATATTATTCTACTCAGAGAGAAATAAGAATGGTGAAAAAAAGAGCATCAGGTAAGGGTCCTTCAAATATCAATAATAATAACCCTCCAATTAATCCTAACCAATTTGTCACTAAATAAGAAGCAAAGTTGGGTCAGATTCTTGTAACCATGAATGATACTAGGGATTAGATCACAACCCGAGAAAAAGAATTTCATGGCCATAGAGAGGAGAAACATTAAGAAGAACTTGATGATCATCCCACTGAGTAGGAAAACCAATAGTTTTGGGAGCATACCAATTAGCTAGTGAGGTAGCTACATGATGGGCCAACAAAAAGTTGGAAATGAACCTTAACTTGACCACCACTACCTGAAAGCATTTTGTGACATTGTTTAGGTCATGGTGTCTTCCATATGTTTATTTTGATCATAATCTCATAGATTTCCAAAATCTAAAGTAGGGAGATCTATCAGTGAATGAGTATTAGGAATAATTCACCAAACTTCTAAAGTACTTATCTCAGTACCAAGTAGATGGAGAGGTTCAAGATCAGAAAGTTTATCATGGGATTAAAACCCTAGATCAGTGGAAAGGTAGATGTTCATGGACCTTCTACCATGGACCAAGTCTTTGATAAGTTAGTCAAGTAGGAGAAAAAGTTGAAGTCTCTTACATAGGCCAAGGACAAGTTTAAGAAAAAGTTTGGAAGTTCTAAGCCAAATTTCAAGAAGAAGATTTGGAAATAGAGAAGTGGAGACTCCAAGAGTCAGTTCAAGAATCATAATTCCAAATTTAATAGTGGATCAAAAAATAAGAAACCAGGCAATGAGTTCAAAAGAGGTTTCAAGGGAAACCCATAGACTGATAGGAAAGAACCACCTTAAGGCCATTTCATTTGTAGAGAAACCATTATGCTCATTAATGTAATTATGACAAATCAAATAACAAAGGTCCTATTCCTCAATAGGGAAATTTACAAAACCATATTCATATAGCAATTGATAATTATCAAGCTAAATTTCAAGCATCACCCATAGAGCTGTCAAGTATTTTGTTTGAACATCTAATTTCCATTTTGATAGATACAGAAGCTACTGAATGTTTTATAGATCGTAAAATGCTTAGTAAGTTTTATAGAAGAGTTAGAGTAATGGAAAATGCATGGTTAGTATAGTATGAGAATGATTCTAAAGTCATGGTTGATAAGTGTTTATTTTAATTAGAGATTACATTGCCTACATTCACAAAATTAGTGGATCTATTTGTAGTGTTGGAAACAAAATGACTGAGAAGGGGGGTAAATAAGTCTTCAAAAACTTTCTTAAACAATATTAATTAAGCAATCATATATCATTTAAACAAGAATGTACATCTTAGAAAGAATAAACACCAATCCACAAGTGCATTAAACACATGAACACAATATATATGTGGGAAAAGCTCAAGGGGTAGAAAATCCACTGATGATGCAAATAGACTATAGTCCTATAAGACAAACACCAGCTTTAGAGAAGCATCCACTTCACATGGAGTACTAACTCAACCACCTAAAAAACTTGATCACCTTAAAAATAACTTATTTCTCATAAAATATATGATCATTTCCTTTCTTATCTCTTTACTCACTTTTATCCCTCTCCAGCTGGCCTCTATTCTTCTCCGCTCAACTAGCTCTCTTCTTGACTTGATTAGGTCATATGACCTTGATCCTAATAGGCATAACTTCTATCAAAGATTCATCACTAATACTATATGCACTTATAATGGTCTATAATACCTTATTATACTCACTAATGTGTTATCTTATTCTCTTACCCACACACTCTGCTATACTCTTTGATCACATTCAAAACTATCTCTCACCCAAGAAAATTTGTCATTTCTTAATAAGCCCTCTATCACCTTAATTATTTCACATAAGAACTAATATTCATATTCAAACCTCATATTATATATTAATTACACCCCTATAATGGTCCACATGACTTAATCTTTCTCCTCTTTGTTTTCTTTTATTCGTTTGCACACTTAAACAAATACACACAAATAAGCCTAATTAGCCTTGATTTTATATAAGTCACTTGATATCACATACCTTGGTTATCCATGAAAATTTTAATACTTTAATTATCCTTAAAATAATTCATATAACATTTTCTAATCATGAATCAACCAATAGATTAGGTCAGCCATAGCTTAATAGGCTACATTCCTTCTTTAGGTCTCATGGAGACCTATTAGGCCTTCTTAGTCACACATTACACTTGGAATTACTTGTAACACTTAAAAAATTATAATATACAAGTAAAACCTCAAATTAAACTCAAATATACATTTTAAAACTTTAATTTATGTCCATAACACCTTTTAGGTCCAACCACTAATTAAACCTTTTCTTAAAACACTGCTAATATTAGGCCTGTGCATACTCAAAAAGTCCATCTTGAAAAAATAAAGTAAAAACATATTTTTTACAAAATAATTTGGTATAAAATCACATATTAAGAAACATTATGAAATTATGGTCATCAAAAAATTTATCAGATGCTTCAACTCAGGGTATTTAGGCTCAAACGTTTCTCCGCAAGTAGCCCACTCAAAACTGCCAACTAGCCTCAAAACACAGTTAAGGAACATGAATTTATGAAAATTGATTAAACATAATAAATGTATTATAGTGTATTATATTATAACATCCTTATATCAATGTATAATATAAATATCACAATATTTGTTAGCAATAATTGGTCTTGTAGACCAATCTATTGACCTACTCTCTCACAGTCCTTACTTAGCTAGATAAGCCATTTTGGCTTCAATGTTACAAAATATTACACTAGCTTAAAATATTATGAAATCATGTATATGCCATTAAATTTTAAAACAAAAACACCATGTGAATTACATACTTAAATTTAGGTCAAAGAGCTTCCAACTCATCATTACAACTTACTTACCTAGATCTGCTAGTTTACCTTGAAGACTAGTCATGCTGAAAATGACCTTCAACACATGTATGACCACTTTCAAAGAATTATAATTCATTTTTATGATATTATTAAATTATTAAAAGAATATCAAATATAAGGATAACATGGTCAAATCACAATATTGATCTTGCATACCAATCTCATGAACTTGCATCTTCACTATCTCATTTGTACTAGATAGGTAAACTTATGAGCAACATTTTCATCATATATATTGACGTCTAAAACTTATTCTCATCATTAAAATTTATTACCAGTATTTAAAAACATCTCCATGCATTTTTATTCATCCTTACTCCATGATATCACATCCCTAATCACCTCCTCACTTCTGCCTAGGTTTTCTCACTGTCTACACCATTAGGTCTGTTAACTATAAGTTATCTTGGATGATAAGTTTAGTACACCTAAGGGATATAAACCAATTATAAAACACCATGAAAATAATATAAAAGTCTCAAGCTTCAACCTTCATCTATTTATCAACTTTGATTCAATCAACTCTAACTACTACAATAAATCTTTGAGAAACAAGGCCTTTCTTATAGGGTCCACTTACTCACCTAACAAACTAGTCACCCATAGAGGTGCCTAAGAGAGTTTAATACAACCTATAATCACTTAAATAGTCATTCCAAACCCTTTTGAGAACTTTATAACAATATCTTTCTCATCAGGTCATTATTAGGGTTTTAGAGAGGGTTAACATTATTTCTAGTGTTAATGATTATTCATAAAAGATTTCTCCTCATTTCCAAATATAATGAATGGAGATATTATCTAAGACCCTACCTCATATCTCCTCAACAAATTATATTCTCATGCAGAGGCTACACATGCCAATGAACACTTGAAAGTCCTCAGGTTGAGAACCCTCCATTTTGTGCACTCAATAGACCTCAAAACACTTTCATGACTTTTCTTACAAAATTTGACCTAAAACTTGGTAAAAAACCTAAAAAAACATGATGTAACTCTATAAATACACATATATTCACACTTTCCTTGGAAACTAATCTTTATACCCCATCTAGCCACCATCTCTCTTTTTGCTCTATAAGCCTTTGATCTATAAGTTACATTAGGTCTTGAAGCTGAACTTCTAACCATTTTCAAATCTCTCAATGCCTCATGTATAAAATCAAACTACCTCTCTCATGCTCAAACACTATCAAGTATTCTTCATATGTCTTATTAATAGCTTATGTTTCTTCATTAAGCCAAGTAAGGTCCAGAGGGGGTCTAGTTGCATACTAGGTATGTAGGTCTTAGCCATGTATGCTTACCCTTAGACACACTTGAGTGATCTAAAGCCTCATAAGCATCCTCAAACAACCTCATACAATATATTATTTAGAGATTCAATAGAATATATTCATAGCTTTTATGGAGCATCTTTAAACTACTTATGCAGATCGTTGGAGCTCAACTAAGGATCTTCTTAGCTCATTATGTTCTATGATGAGTCTTCAAAACTATTTTCAATCTCATAAATCATCTTCTTTGAAGCTTAAATAGAAAATATTCATGTCTTCAATGGATCATATTTAGAGTTACTTACATAGATATTCATGGCTCACTATGTTCTATGTTGAGTCTTCAAAACTATTTCCAAAACTATGTTTCCAGAACATTGATGATTCTTCAAGCCTTCAAATTCTCTCTCAAAAGAGAGACATTAAGTTGATTGTCTTCCTTGTCATATCAATCATACAAACTCATATCCCACACACCATGCATATTGACATCAATGACATCAACCTTGACATCAAATAATATCAACCTTAACAACAATGATAACACTTCTCAACAAATTCCCACTTTGTCATTGATGGCAAAACATTCATCAAACTGACCACTCTCATTTCCCGAAGTCTGGTCAAACTCCCTTTTTAGAATTTATCCTCCTTTAACATTAATGACAAAGGTCTTCCACAACTATAATGTAAAAACACACCTTTGTAACAAAATATCAATATATAGAATATGAAGCATTAAGGCAATATGTTCCCCCTCGAACCATGCATACCTTTTTCAAAATGAACTTAGATTATAAGAACACTTCAACATAGATCAAGATTAGTCAAAAAAATGAATATATCCCCACCAAATCAAGCAACCACCATGCTTTTGATAACTATAGAGTGTCTCCATGAAGCCTAATGGATTCACCCCTTTCCATAGGGCACTAAAACAACACTAGTTCAGGGGATTACTAGATCTCGATGCTCTCACAAGACTAAATGTTCTTCAATATCATTTTGTGCTTGATCAGTACTATAGGCTTGATCTCTTCATCAATCATTTTATCATAAATGTGAGTTGACAATAGACATTTCTCACTTAATTTCACACTTTAGACATGCTCTATCAAAACAAGTATTCCACTTGAAATTTTAGACTAATCATGACTCATCTTTACTACCTTTGGTTTCCATGCATTTATTTTCCTTCTTTCTTACACTTTAGGGGATTCAAACTTCCTATTTTGACTTGAAGACCTTATAACTATGTTAGGATAAAATCTTTCAAAGTTTTATACATTATGACAACTATAACAAACCACCTTATACATACCATTTTATTGATGTGAATTATGACTCCTTCCATAGTTTTAGGAGTACTAACTATTGGAGGCTCTTCTACACTCTCTTTATCTATGACCAAACTAACTATATACAAAATAGTAACCATTAAAATAATTATCATATCTTATAGCATTAGGCTATTTAATATGTCTATTCATGTTGATCATTTTTTCTTTAATAGTATTCTCCTTGGTTAGAGGTGCATCTTTTTGGTCTTCTTTGAAACCAAGACCTATTTTCTCACTTGTAGACTTTTGACTACTCAAGATACCATCTAGATCCTCAGTGCTCTATTTAAACTTCACAAAGCTCTTCACCTTGATATATGCTTGATCTAGCTCATCTTTTAGGGATTATATTTTAGTTTCATACTTGATGCATTCTTCCTCTTTAGCCTTTAGGTATGCATTGACTATCTCCATCTATACCTCAATTTAATTGATGATATCATCATACTCCTTGGAGGCATTACTTATTCTCTCCTCAAACAAGCCAATATGCTCCTCATAGTTCTTAACTAGTGATCTTAGTTTGTGATTCTTTCTTCTTTAAAACTTCAACTCCTCTAAGGCACTTACCAATTCTGCATCAAGATTCACTTCTACTTCTTCTAATTCTACATCAACCATAAGGCATTTCCCATTTGAATATCCCTCATTATTTGATTTTATGTCCATGAATAAGGTTTCACTATTATCATGTTTAGGTTCATTACTTCAACCATCAGTATTAGATTCACTTGAGTCACTTACATTATAAGAGTTATCTTATTTACTATAGAAGCTTCTCTTGTTTATAAAAGTTCCTTTCCTACTTCATACTTCCTAGACTCTTTTTTTTTGTTAGGTTTATAGGTCTTATTATCATCTCCATAATTTTAATTATTTTCTTCACCATGCTTAGATTTATCCTTTTAGGATACTTGGATGCACAGTGACCAATCTTACCATAGTTGAAACATTTAAAGGGAAAATTACCTCTATAATTACCATATCTAAATCTCAACTTACTTGCAAACATGGCTATTAGTTGATCATCATCAATATCTAAGCATTCCTTATCCTTGACCTTCTTGGATTTTGACTTCTTCTCAACTTTGAATGTTGTTTCCCTATTGGGAGGTCTTCCTTCATTAGTTCTCATCTTATAGGTATTCAACATGTTATGAAGCCTATACATCTCTAGTTTGTCTAAATATTGCATCTCTTCTATTGTATAAACCTTATGGTCAAACTTAGGAGTTAGTGATCTATTGAATAATGAAGCCTTACTGGTAGAGAAACCACCTTGAGCTTGCTGACTAGCCATCCTTGCTTTGAGGATATCCATTAGGTTTTATACCTTCTTCAAAGGAACATGATCTAATACCAAATGCTGGAATAAAAATGACTGAGGTGAGGGTGAGTCAATATTTAAAAACATTCTTAAACAATCTTACTTAAGAAATCATAGATCATTTAAACAAGCATGTACTTATTATCAAGTATAAACACCAATCCACAAGAGCATAAAACACATGAATGTGTGTGTGTGTGTGTGTGTGTGTGTGTGTGTGTGTGTGTGTGTGTGTGTGTACAAATGGAATATATTACTATAATATAAACACCAACTTTATTGAAGCACCCACTTCACATAGAACACCAATCCCAACTAGCTAAGCACCAACTCAACTAGGTTTTAACAAGCACCCACTTATAATGAGGCACCAACCCTCTAGATGACTCAACACCAAATCAACCACCTAAAATACTTGATCAAATTAATAATACCTTATTTCTCATACAATATATGATAATATCCTTTCTCATCTCTTCACTCACTTTTATTCCTTTCAAACTGGCCTCGAGCCTTCTTCACTCAACTAGCCCTCTTCTTGACTTGATTAGGTCATATGACCTTGATCCTCATAAGTAGAAACTTATATCAAATATTCATAATTGATCCTATATTCATTTATTATGGTATATAATACCTTATTTTTCTCACCAATGTGTTATATTATTTGCTTACACACACACTCTACTCTGATCTTTGATCACATTCAAAACTATCTCTCACCCAAGTAAATCTATCATTGCTCAATAAGCCCTCTATCATATTGATTAGTTCACATAGGAAATTTTATTAGTATGAAAACCTACTATTATATATTCATTACACCCATCTTATGGTCCACATTACATCCTCCTACTCCTCTTTGTGATCTTTTATTTACTTACACACTTACTTAAAAAAACACACACAACTAGGCCTAATTAACCTTACTTTTATACAAGTCACTTGATCTCACACACCTTGGTCAGCCATGCACACTTGAATAATTTAATTACCCTTAAAATAATTTATATAACATGTTCCAATCATGAATAAATCAATACATTATGTCGGCCATATCTTAGTAGGTCACATTCCTTCTTTAGGTCTCATGGAGACCTATTAGGCCTTCTTAGTCACACACTACACTTGGCCTTCCTTGGAAAAATAAAAAAAAACATAAAATAGTAGTAAAAACTCAAATTAAACTCAAATATACCTTATCCAACTTTAACTTATGTCCACAACACATTTTATTTCCAACCACTACTTGAACCTTTTCTCAAAACACTATTCATATTAGGCCTGTGCATACTCAAAACGTCTGTCTTGAACAACTAAAGTAAAAACATAATTTTTAAAAATAATCATGGAATAATATAAAATATTAAGAAACTTAATGATCTTAATATCATCAAAAAATTAATCATATGCTTCAACTCAGGGTATATAGGCTCAAACTCTTCTCTGCAAGTAGCCCACTCAAAACTACCAACTAGCCTCAAAACATAGTCAAGGAAACATGAAATTATGACACATAATTTAACATAATAAATGGATTATAGTGTATTAAAATTATATTATAACCTCCTTAGATAAAATTCCAATATAAATATCACAATATTTATTATAAATAATTAGTCTTGCAGAAGAATCTGTTGACCTACTCTCTCACAGTGCTTAATTATCCAGATAAGCCATTTTGGCTTCAATGTTCCAACCTATTACATGGGCTTACAATATTATTAAAATAATTTATATGTAATTAAAGTTTTTAAAAAAAAAACAATGATAATTACATACTTCAAATTAGGGCAAATATCCTTAAACTCATCACTGCAACTTACCCAGATTTGCCAGTTTACTTTGAAGACTAGTCATGGTGAAAATGACACATTCAACATCTATATGATCAATTTGAATGAATTAAAATGAATTTTAACTATCTTATGATACTATTAGACAAATATCAGATATAAATCTAACATGGTCAAATGACAATATTGTTCTTGTAGACCAATCTCATGAACTTGCATCTTTATTGTCTCATATGTACTAGACAAGTCAACTTATGAGAAACATTTTCATCATATACATTGACATAAAAAAATTACATTAATCATGAAAATGTATTAACAAACTTTAAAAATATCTCCATTCATTTGGGTTCATCGCTAATCCATGATATGACATCCCTAATCACCTTCTCACTTCTGCTTGGGTTTTCTCACTGTCTACACCATTAGGTTTGTTAACGATAGGCTAGCTTAGATGACTAGTTTAGTATAACTAAGGGATATAAAATTATCATAAACCACCATGTACATAATATAAAATTCTCAAGATTTAGCCTTTATCTATTTAGTAACTTTGACTCGATCAAATTTAATTGTTATAACAAATCTCTAAGAAATAAGGCCTTTCATGTAAGGTCCACTTACTCACCTGACAAACCAATAACCTATATATGTGTCTATGAGATTTTAATAGAACATAAAATAACTTAAATAGTCATGCCAAACCATTCTAATAATTTTATAACAAGATCTTTCTCATTGGGTCACTATTAGGGTTTTAGATATGGTTAACATTATTTCTAGTGTTAATGATTATTCATAAAAGATTGCACCTCATTTCAAAAACTAATGCATATATATCTTATCTATGACCCTTAATCATCTCTCCTAAACATATTATGTTCCCATGTAGAGGTTACATGTGCCAATGAACACTTTAAAGTCCTTCTCAGGTTGAGAACCCTCCATTCTGTACACTCGATAGACCTCAAAACACTTTTCATGCCTTTTCTTGTAAAATTTGACCTTAGACTTTGTCAACACACCTAAAAAAACATGAACTATCTATATCAATGTAAACATATTTACATTTTCCTTGGAAATTAATCTTGATACCCTATCTAGCCACTATCTCTCTCTTTTCTTTGTAGGCCTTTGATCTATAAGTTATATTAGGTCTTAAATATGACATTCTAACCACTATCAAAGATCTCAACACCTCATGTATAAAATCAAAAACATCCCTCATTCTCAAAAACTATCAATTATTCTTCATATGTCTTATCAATAGCTCATGTTGCTTTATTAAGCCAAATAGGGTCTAGAGCTGGTTTAGTTGCATACGAGGTCTGTAGGTCTTACCCATGTATGCTTACCCTAAAACTGACTTGAGTGATCCAAAGCCTCATAAGCATGCTCAAACAACCTCATAGAGCCTCTTATTTTGATCTTCAATAGAACATATTTTTAGCTTTTATTGAGCATCTTTAGAGCTACTTATGTAGATCTTCAGAGCTCAAATTAAGGATCTTCGTAGCTCACTATGTTTTATATCGAGTCTTCAAAATTATTGTCAACCTCATATAGCCTCTTCTTTAGAGCTTAAATAGAACATCTTCATAGCTTTGACAGAGCATATTTAGAGCTACTTACATAGATATTTGTATCTCATTATGTTATATGCCAAATCTTTATAACTATTGTCAAAAAAGTGTTTCCAAAACTATTGATGATTCTTCAATACTTCAAATTATCTTTCAACAAAGAGACATTAGGCTACCTAGCTTCCTTGAAATATCAAGCATACAATATCATATCCCACATACCATTCATCTTAGCATCAATGAAATCAACCTTGATATCAAATGATAGCAATGACAACACTTCTCAACATGTAGCATCACTAGGATCATATGATGTGTTCATAGGAGTCAATTGGCTTGTAAAACATAAGGCCAAGGTTGATTCCTAATTGAAGAAGGTTAAGTGTTTGGATGATTTTAGAAATTCGACACAAATTTAGGGTAATAAAAGAGAGTTGAGGCTTAGGCATATTTTTTTAATGTAACTCAAGAGGGCTTAGGGAAAAGGGTGCCAATTATTTATTATCAAGATAAATGAAATGAAGGAACCTAAGGAACTATCTCTCAAATATTACCTATTTTTTATATATTTTCATGATGTGTTTCCAAAATAATTACCAGTATTGCCTCCTAAACATGAGTTTGATTTTTCTATCAATATCATATCTAGATCAGAACCATAATCTAAAAAACCATAAAGGATGATAACCACTCAGTTGGTTAAATTGAAGGCTCAACTCTAGGAATTATTGTCAAAGGGGTTGAACAAAACTAGTATGTCACCATGGGGTACACTGGTTATATTTGTCAAGAATAAGGATGGTACTCTTTGAATTTGCATTGATTATAAGATTTTGAACAAGACAACTATCAAAAATAGGTATCCACTACCTCGTATAGATGATCTTTTTGATTAAATGTAGGAAGCAATAGTCTTTTCTAAGATATCTTAGAGAAAGATACCATCAATTCAAGATTTAGGATGAGGATATGTTAAAAATATATTTCATAACTCATTATGGGTATTATGAGTTCATAGTGTTACCCTTTGGGTTGACTAACACACTAAAAACATTCATGAATCTCATGAATAGTGTGTTCAAAGATTATCTAGATCACTTTGTTTCAGTCTTTCTGGATGACATTCTTATATATTCTAAGAATAAGGAGGAGCACCTTCAGCATCTGGAACTAGTTTTGTAATGGTTTTGGAAGCATAAGATGTATGCTAAGCTATCTAAGTACACATTTTCTAGGAGAGAGTAAAATATCTAAGACATTATTTCTACAAATAATTTTTTTATAGATTCAGCTAAGATAAGAGCTATTATGGAGTGACCAATGCCAAGGAATGTGCATGAAGAAAGAAATTTTATGGGATTAGCAGGATATTATAGGAAGTTCATTTCAAATTTTTCCAAGATAGTTAATCTAATTACCTCTTTACAATGGAAGAACCAAAGATTTGTCTGGTCAAAAAAGTGTGAAGTAGATTTTCAAGAATAAAAAATAAGGCTTACTTTGGTACCAGTGTTAAGAGTTCTTGATCCCAATGGTAAATTTTTAGTTATCATAGATACATTAGGGGAAGGAATAGGAGTCCTTATGTAGGATGGTGCAGTAGTGGCTTATGAATCAAGAAATTTGAAACCTTATGAGGTGAGCTATGCCCCTTATGACATGGATCTTACAATAATTGTGTATGCCTTGTAAGTTTGGTGACATTATTTTTTGGGAATACCATTTTAGATTAAGACTAATATCTTGGGACTCAAATACATTTTCACCCAACCAGATTTGAATGCTCATTAGAGGTTCTAGTTAGAGTTTATATCTTACTATGACTTTGATATCAATTACATCAAAGGTAAAGAGAATAGAGTAGCTGATACCTTGAGTTGTAGAAGGTAAATATAAGCCATGGATACTATCAAGAGTACTGTTAGGGATCATGTGATTGAGTTCTCACTAGGAGATGAATTATATGATTAGGTTAGAAAAGCATTATCAAAGAAAGCTCAGAATTCTTAGTAAAAAGGATTCAATTTTGAGAGTGATGGTCTTTTGCATTTTAATGGAAGGATGTATGTGCTAGATCGAGAGAATATGAAAAGTACAGTGATAAAATAATTGCTCAAATCCCCATATTTAGGACATACATGAGTAACTAAGATCATGGTAGAGATTAAACTTCTGTGTTTCTACAAGGGAATCAAGAAATATGTGGTAGACTATGTATCACATTGTCTGGAATGTTAGTGAGTGCAAGTTGAGCATGTGCACCTAGATAGATTATTATATTTGCATGATATACTAGAATGGAAGTGGCAGGTGATCGGAATGGAATTTATCCAAGGTTTATTAATGTAATGGAATTTGCATGATATGATCTTGGTAGTTATTGACAAATTAACCAAGGTGGCTCATTTTATACCAAGAAAATTGACAAATGATACACCTAACTTTACAAAGAGGTTCATAAATGAAGTGTATAGGTTGCATGTATTTTTAGAGAATATCACTTTAGATCATGATTTAAAGATGACTTCTAGGTTTTGGGTAACTCTGAATTTAGATTTGGGTATGCAACTAAACTTCAACACTACATATCACCCAAAGATTAATGGTCAAACTGAATGAGTTAATCAGGTGTTAAAATACCTTCTTCATATGTATTAAATGTATTAGTAATAAAAATGGGAAGATTATCTTCCATTGGTTAAGTTTGAATACAATAACTCATACCAATCAACTTTGAATATGGCACCATTTAAGGCACTTTATGGAAGAAGGTGCAGGACACCAATCAGTTGGGACAAGTTAGAGGATAGGGTAGTCTTTGGGCTTTAAATGCTTTCAAAAATGGAAGAATAAGTCAGATTAATTAGGTAGAGATTGGTTGAGGCCAATGATATACATAAGAGTTATGTTGGTTTGAAAAGGACAAATAGACATTTTTCTATAGGTGATAAAGTGTTCTTACGAGTTAAGCCACAAAAGAGCTCGATTAAATTTGAGAAGTCATTAAAATTATCATTGAGATATGTGAGACCTTTAGAGGTGTTATAAGTGGTCAATCCTATAGTTTATAGGCTTGCATTACCACTAGACCTAGCTCTATTGCATAATTTTTTCCATGTATCTTATCTTAAAAAGTATATAGTTGATCCTTCACATGTATTTGATCAAAATGTTTTATAGGTTTTGGATCTTGGGGTGGTCATGGTAGGACCAATTAGAGTAATTGACACTCACAAACTTCATTTACATAATAGAGAAGTGTCATAATGTAAGGTCTTGTGCGACCAATACTCTAAAAAGAGTGATACTTGGGAGGACTATGATGAGTTCTATAGGCTATTTCCACATTTATTTTCTTGATTGGATACTAGATACTATATTTTTTATTTTGTTAAGCTCCGTTTGTTAATCGTAACTATTATTTGAATAAGTTTATCGAGATGATGACCAATTTTAGGGGGGAAGGATGTTACATCTCAATTTCACCCTAAGTATAATACCCTTTAAATATATGGATTATTATGATTATTATTTAATTATTAATGATTTTATTTGATATTTATGAAATATTCTAGTTATAGGATAGTTATATGATGATTATTTTACATGATGGATTAATATTTTGATAGTTGTACATTCTTATTGTATACATTATGGATGTATATTTATTAGTTATGCATCATTAGTTTTTTATATATATGATGACTCAGACTAATTACCTACTTGTCATGAGGTGGATGTAGGATTGATTCTTCCCTCAGAGTATGATGAAGGAAGGACATCATTAGAGATGATGGTGTAAATGAGATTATTGGGGGATGAAAAAGGAACTAATAGTAACCCAACACACACTATAGTAGAATATTTTAACTAGTTAGTGTGTGTTTGAGTATTTATGCATTTCTACAGTGTTTATGTTTTTTGTATATGCTTATGGTTGATCTAATTGAGTGATTTCATCATGGTATTTCTTGTAGTTATATTTGTATGATGATTTATTTATGATTATTGTGTTGACTATATTTTGATGAGTTGATGCTTAACCAATCATTATTTGTATTCTTTTAGCTGGCTATAAACTAATGGTAATGTGTTCAAAAATATAATACCTCTAGTTGGACTTAAACACATTGTTAGGGTATTGGAAGACAATACAACTATGCTTATCATATTGAGAAACATTATGGTAACAACTTAGTGTTATCAGATGGCCTAAATATTATTTTTATGACAACATTGGATATGCTACACATATAGGTCAAAAGATGGAATGGTTTGGGTTATTCTCTTTATAATTATTAGCATGTACTTTTGATTATTTCGGTATGTTAAATTCCTAAGCTGAACTATGGATTAGCTTAATTAATGTTATTTCATTAAGAGTTTATCCTAATATAAAGAGGACTCAAGGTATTGTTATCATGGCCTATTATTATGATTGGGGCATGATTATTAACCTTAAGTCAAAATATGTGCATTATTATTTTGGATATGGAAATTTAAATATCATAATAATACTAAGAGATAAGTCCAATGCATATATTACATTGATAATTAAAAGTACAACTATCATTTTATAATGAATTAAGTGGAGTTAGTGATAAACTCAGCCTTGAACATAAAGATCATCATGCCTGACTTTGAGAATAAAGTAAACCCAAGTTAAGAAGTTGATCTTAAGTTTAACGATAGAGCTATGAATTTTGCATGGAATTTAATTTATAAAAAAAAATTATATTAAGAGAAGGGGAGAGGAGGTGATGGTACAATGAAAGAGTGAAGGAGAGTGAGGCAAGAGATAGAGTAGAAAGGAAATAAAGAAAATCTGGTTCAAATTTGTGAGAAGTGATTGAAATGTTGGTTATGTATTTATCATTCTTCTGTTAATAAATTCTGGTAATGAATCAATCCTGTAAGTTTAAGAAATACATTTGATTTTGTATTGAGATTTTATGATTAGATTGTATTATATAAACCTATGATTTACAAACCTATTACTTTGAAAAAAAATAAAAAATAAAAGAAGTCATAGGATATAAATTAGATGCCTATAAATAGGTGATGCCATTAAGAATATATATGTATGGACTCAGCTGCTAATAAACTAATTAAATAGATATAGGTATATTCACTTGTATAGTTTATAGAGAGGAAATTATAGAAGCATTAGGAAATATATATATATATATATATATATATATATATATATATATATATATATATATATATATATATATATATATATATATATATATATATATATATTGGGGAAAATAGTAGAAGATGTTTTTGATGAAATAGAAAAGGAATTCTATGTATATCAATTTTTAATTTAAAAGGAAATAGATAGTCATTAAGAAAACAAGTAGATATAATATCGAATTGGATTGATTGAGCATGAAATAGGACTATCGACTTAGATAGTAGTTGACTATGTAAATTTAACAATGGAGTAGAATTATACAAAGCCTTTTCTATTACAAATCTACATGCACATATGTATATGTGCCCTATGTAAATTGAAATAGAAGACACAATATATATACCAAATCATATTTGGACTGCGTATACTCAATATACAGGTAGTATAAATATATAATTATATACACATTTAGTTTATTATACACATAAATAAACCATGGAGTTATAGATAAGGGCACAAGACTTAAATTCTTTAGGCATACGCATAGCCATAGGTTATATTATGGACTGGTGGAAAAATCATGGTTGTGTATTTACCAAATATTAGAGTACAGAGTATTTATGTTTTATATAAAATGTATATTTATTTTCCCATTGCATAAAAGTTTAGTTAAATTTTAAATATATATGTATGTTACTATGAAAGAAAAGATATAAATATGGGTTTCTTTTATAAATCTATAAATTCTTTCAAATAGGGAACAACTGTGTCAAGTGTATGTTCATACATGGAAAATGGATCATATTAGAGAACTGATAATTTAACTTATGTTTTATAATCTATATTTTTTTGAACATATATGGAATAAGGATTCTATCTAACAGGGTAACATTGGGATAGCATTTATTTAAAAAATTAGATAATATCCCTTATATTTATATTTTAAAACCAAATTGGGATGTAGGAAATATGGAAACCCTAATTGGATTTTAGTTGTTTATTATTAGAAGATATGAATTAAATAGTTTTGAAAATGTACGGGTAAAAATACCATGTTATGATACCGTATATATTGAAATATGTGCTATACCTATATGTGAACTTAGGTCACATACTCATATATAGTAGGTATGAATAGGAAGTGTGCCTATATTTATAGTATATGACCAAGCATCTAAGTCATGAAATCCTAAAGGATGAGGAACTACAACTATAAACACATAGCCTAGAGTTTTTGAATAACTAAATAATTATGTGTCTGTTGGAGTTTTAGCAAATCATTAAGTAAATTATGAATACTGGTTATATTGAGTAGTATGACCTATATATTATGAAAATGTTAAATTCATACATAGCTTTTCCTAAATATAATAATAGATTCTTTGAAATGACTTTCATTCTACCTGTTTGGTAAATAATCTTTCTTATCATGAAAAATGTTTATGTGATGAATAATAATAAATGAGTTTAATCCATACATTTGACAAACTAAATGTGTGTATAGTAATTATTTTTGTAATTAGCATGTGTTGTGCTTTCTAGAATAAATAATTTCATGAACCTATTGGTTATAATAAATATTAACCAAATCTAGCATTGATAATACTAGCTAAGCAGTGAGACGGACTTCACCAACTTAGTTAGCTTCGTCAATGTTGGATGAAGATAATATGATCAAGTGGTGTGTATAAAATTAACTGATCCTAGAGATAAATAGCTATTTGAAAAATTGTTCCAAATTAATGTTAGATAGACATTGTCATTTCATATTTTTGATTTACATGTTTGTATGATATCATGTTAGAACATATTTTCTTTATGCTACACATCATGTAGTAGAAATATTACAACACATGGGTACTAGCATGTCTCTCTAAATTCATGCACCATCACTATTTGCCCATCCATAAAGGGATGGGCTTTCCCTAATGGGTAATTATGTTGGAGATCGATAGTCTATGGTTAGTGTATAAAAGCACTCAGATGATGCTCTCCCTCCCCGCTATAGTACTTACTTAGAGACTATAATTGAAATTATCAAAGATACATCAGTTGGCATGACTCAAGTTCCATGGAGCATAGTATATATTTATTATAACAAGGAAATATGCCTATTGTAAATGTAATTGTATTAATTTTTATACTTCAATAGCAGTATCTATATTATTATACCAATCATGGTTAGAGTTTAATGTGATTACTTGTAGTTATGTTATGTTACATAAAATGCTAGTGATTAAAATTGTTATTGTTATAAGTTTAAAATGTCTAATATGATTTGTTTTTATGTTAATAATCACTAATTATATTTTCATGGTGTAATCTAAAGAAAGAATAATTTGAGTAATAATTTTTTTACTGCATTATTCTAGTTAATCTTTGAGGAGTTGTTACATAATAGGACCAAGTTGACCATTTCCTTGATTTCATCTATTCAAGACACCTTTTAAGACCTAAATCATCATTTTAAATACCTTCATGACCTTAAGTATACTTAAGGTTTTTGTATATGCCACAAGGAGGATGTTGGGGTTTTGAGGCCTAAGGATGGTTTTAGGCCTTATAGGCCTAAACTGACCTTTAAGACCTTGAGTCATATGTAGGTGGTCATTGATGAGTTAAATGTCACCATAGTATCCATTTTCACCTAATATATACCTTCTGTACTTGTTCTCATCTAGCCAAACTACCATATTTATCCCTTAATCCTGTAGGTCTACCTTGCTTGCCATTACTGCCATGCCTAGTCTGAGTGTTTGGCTAGTTGGTGTTAGAGACCTAACTAGATTATTTTAATATTATATAGTGCTGATAGGGTTGGAACATTAATTTAATATGCTCTCAAAATATGGTAACACTCTTTGGACTGGACTCCCTTCAATTCAACTCGCTTTACTCCCTTTCATATTCTTGCCTAGGGTTTATGAATAACTAGGCCTATGCAGACCTAATTTCTTAGTTTAGTGACTTATTTCTTCATATTGAGATTATTATCATCTTGGGAACCATTTTTATGTATTTATAACTTCCCCCTTTTATGATTTAATACCTCAAACACTCTTAAATATGCAATATATCCCTAATTTCTATGCACATGCTTGTTTAGGCCATTAGGTTATTTCCATCTCAAAGGACTAAACTATCTTAATGGGAAACACTAATATGTTTTATAAAAAAAATTAGATACCCTATTTCCAATCTTATATTTCACCTTTATGTAGATTTCAATACTTCTCCCTTATTTTACCTGCCTGCTTGCTTAGGCCTAATAGGTTTAGTTAGCTTGTTAAGGCTCTTCCTTGCTTCAAGGGATCAAATAGTTCAATGTGAGATGAGATGTTTTTATTAAAAAAATTAAATTCCTTGTTTTCACTCATCCATCTCACTCTTAGGTAGGGTTTAAACTTACTCTAATTTTTCCTACTTGCCTGGTTATAGGTAATCAACTAGGTCTGCCTGCGACTATGAGCATATACCTCCTTCCCTTGCTAGCACTTTAAATTATCTTTGAATTTTTTATCATTTACATATGACCTCCATATTATTCACAAACTATTTGGACCTCATATCAAGGTAATTTCCACTTAGCGACCCTGCTTCCTTATGACTAGGTTGTGACTACCTATTTAGGCCTATTGGGCCTAATATCTTGTCAAGGTTCTTTAATTTATTGCATAGGGATAGATTATCTAATATATAATAATTAATATTATAACATAATTTAATATTCTTCCTTAACTTCCTCTCACTTCACCATTATGCAATGTTCTTAGCATGTCACATTCTTATCTAATGATCCTACCTATAAGTGGCAGTCTTGCATTTTGACTATATGAGAGAGTGTACTTTTCTCTTCATGACAATATTATTTCCACTTATCAACATTGATAATATTTGATATGTATTTATAAAACTCAATGCATTCTTATCTCCTTAAAAAAACCCTAGATATGATTGATGTTCAAATTATCTTTCATCTACAGTCAGGCCTGTAGGATATAGTTGTGTATCTCTGACTGTGTGAGCCTATTTGAGAGGTGCTTAGGTGTTCAATTGTTTTTTTTGGTGACATAAACATGTTGGTGAATTATCATTTCTCCTTTTAACCTTATAAACCTCCTTATTTTCATCACATCATCAATGTTTCTCCTACTCTGTAGTCATAGACCTATTTGCAGGGAAGCCCTGACCAAGTTTATCTTCTTGGGATGAGTTGATGACATTAGTCTTATTTGACCACACTCCCTCATTTCCAATGATTTTTAATATATAATAATTAATCCTCAATACTCATCAATAACTTCCACACCCCATCCCAAAAACCAACACTTCATTTGTCTGGTCTGCATAAATAGCCTTGTAGGTGCATAAGTGAGGGTTTGTCTCTTAAGGGCTTAAGTATGATAATAGGTTTTGAGTATAGGGAAGTAAGGGGAATGATGGAAATAGTACATATCATGAATATGAGACTAAAACTATTCATATTTTAACATAACTTTATGATTCTCCATAGCCACTAAAATGACACCCTATTTACACTTGCAGGGGATCACCTTATGCACATACCAGTTACATTGGAACAAGACTTGAAGGATTTTTTTGATCATCTAGTGGATTATATATGTTTTTGAGGTAGATAATACTTTATTTGACTTTAATTAACCCACCATCGAACCAAAAACCACCACTCACTTCCATTTTTATGCACTAAAAGATCTACAACATGAATAACTCTTCCTGCAACCTACACATGTGACATCATGAAGGTTTTATTATTCTCTAAGACTAACACATGTGAATTTATTCATGAGGGTGGTGTATAAGGTTTTTTAATACCCCTAATAGTTAACCCAACTTTCCATTCATCTATCATCATTCTAAAAAAAGAGAAAATAAAGTAAACTAGAAACCTGCTTGGATGGAGACAACACAGTGAGTGCCTCACCTTCTTAGTGATTGTTCATAAAAGTGGGAGAGGAAATTTGAGAATAAATAATATAAAATGTAATATATCTATGGTCACCTCCTCTACCCAAATTCTTAGGTCCTCACCTTCTCTATCCTATCTATACCAAATAGAAACCTGACTAGTTTTTCAAGGCTACCAAAGAGTTTGATGGAGAAAGGGAAATAATATTTGACCTATTTGAATTTATATCTCATTAATTATTCCATATTATGTCTAAAATAAGTATCCTCTACATATTTATGACTTCCTCTAACCCTAACATGTCTGTGCATGTCCATACAAGCCTAAAATAACTGAAAAACCCCTTCTCTTATGCATTTTTTCATGATTTAGTTCCTTGAAATATTATTGGACTATGAAAGGAGGGAAATTATAGGTAAAATGTTTTAAAATAATATAGTATGGGTGGGGAAGCTGAAATGTCAAATTTCCAAGCGTGTGTGGCCCATTTGGTGAATGGAAAATGTGTTTGACCTCTAAAATAGACCCTTTTATGCATGAAAACACCTTGTTATGACTTTATGATAGAAATGAGACTCTTTGGAGGCCATTATAATATAATGTGACACATAAAAACCACTTTTACAAAGTTATATAATGTGTAACTAACTCATATGAGATTTTGAAGGACCATTTGATGACTTGAAGGGTCAATCAAGGCTTGAAACAAGTTTGAATAAGTAAACCATGGATAATGACCTTGAATACATCATTAGAATTTAGTTTATGACTCAAATCAGGATTCATCACCCCTATATCATGATAAAAAAAAGGTCCCTCCTTTATAAATGTCTAAAATATGCCTAAATATCATGAAAAAAGAAACCTCAAACTCTCCAAATTACCTTAACTTTTGTTAACGAATCTTAATTGTGTCAAATAAGTTTTTGAATATTATCTAGGCCTTGAAGACATTTGACACATTTAAATCACTCAAGGACCACCATGATAACTATAAAATCATAAAAAGACGCAAAACAACTATGACATATGATGATCTCTCAAATAGTGTGTAACACATACAATGACACCTTAATCAATGCTAAAAGGCTCAAAATGAGATAACAAGAGGCCATCACAAGGCATATAGACCACCATGTAAAGCTTGAATGGGTGTTATAAATAATTTTTTGATTATAAGGGTTAAAATTTGTCCTATGAGACCAAATTATCAACATATTTGGCAACTCATAGGGGTTGACCACCCTGCTGGTCAAGAGAACTAGCTATAACATCCCCATAGGGATTTACTAGAATAAAGTAGTAAAATTTTCTTAAAATATTTACTTAACATTTATTATTTCATTAGATTACACCATGAGAATATAATTGGTGATTTTCAACATACTAACTAATCATATCAAACTTAATTAGACATGAACAACTATATTTACTGATCACTAGAAACTTATGTAAACAATTAAAATTGCATAATGAAACTAATCATATTAAATCTATCCATGGTTGGTACAATAATACAACCACTACTGTCAATGTATAATAATAATAATAATAATAATAATAATAATAATAATAATAATAATAATAATAATAATAATAATAAAATTACATTTCCATTAGGTATGTTGCCTCAATATAAGTACAATAATAAATATATTGGTCCACGGAGCTCGAATCACACTAACTCCTGTATCTATGATAATATCAAGTGTATTCTCTAGATAAGTACTGAAATAGGGAGGGAAAGCATTATCTAAGTGCTTTTTCACACCAACCATGAACTATTGATCCCCCGCATAATTCCCTAAATAGGGAATGGCCCTCCCTTCACAGATGGGTAGATAATGATAATGCTTAAATCTAGGGAGGCATGCTAATACCTGTGTGCTATAAATATCTACTACATGATGTGTATCATAAATAAATACAATCTAACATGATATTTCACAATCATATAAATCATACATATGAAATGATAAAGTATATCTAAACATTACATTGGCCAAAGTTTTCAAATAACATATGATCTTTAGGATTAGTCAAATTCAACACACCACTTGGTTGGATTACTTTCATCTAGCATTGATGATGCTAATTAAGTTGATGAAGTCCATCTCAATGTTTAATTAGAACCACCAATGCTATATTTGGTTAACATATATTTGTAACCAATAGGTTCATGCAATTATTTCTACTATCAAGTAAAAACATATGCTAATTTCAAAAATAATTACTATACATACATTTAGTCCATCAAATATATGAATAAAACTCATTTATATTATTCATCTCGTAAACAATATTTATGACAAGCAAGTTTATTTACCATATGGGTATAATACAAGTCATTTTAAGGATCTATTTTTCTTAAGTAAATTTTAAGTACAAAATTAACATTCTCATAACATAAAGTTCATACCACTCAATATAACTAGCGTTCAAAAATTTTCATTAAGATTTAATAATGTTCACTTATTCATCCCTTTTGGAACTTAGGCTACATTTGTATAGTTATAGTTTCCTATCCTTTAGGATTTCATGACTTAACTTATTAGTCACTACTATAACTATAGGCACGCTATCTAATCTATAAATATAAGTTATACACATATAATAGGATCTAGGATCTCTTATACACATATTCCTTATATTTATATGATCTTATTATATACATCCCATAATATATATAATTTAAATTCATAATTAACATTCTAACCTACTAACAAAACTTTTTCATTATTATTTTTAAAGCCTAAAAGATAAAAACTTCCAAGAAAAGGGTTCAAGAAAAAATAGGGCCATAATATTTCTAAAACCCTTGTTCTCATAATTTAACATCAAAAATAATGAATCCAACTAGGCTCAATTTCATTCCCAATCTCATATTTTTGTTATTTTCCAATTTTAAGTCATTTATTCATTGATCTAAGTTATCAAGTGCCATGTAAAAATAGTCAATTTTTTTAAACATAGTGAAATATGTTTTCAATTGAAATCAAATGCTCATGGTTTCCATTTCCAACCATAACTTATTTGACTTTCTATGTTTTCAAGTTATAAGTTGAATTCACTATTTAAGACTGGTATGTTTCAAAAACATGCATTTCTTATAATCTTACTCAAACACATATAAATAAAAATCTCATATCAAATCACACAATCTATTATGTATATAAACATATGCAATGTACCTATTTGCACAGACCGTGGCTATATGTCTTAATACTCATAGTATTTATGCATAGTGCATTCATATGCATTCCATTCATAGAGTTTAAAATAAAAGACTTATGTTCATATGAATACCTTATCCCACAAATCCGTGTGCCTATCATATATATATATATATATATATATGTGTGTGTGTGTGTGTGTGTGTGTGTGTGTATATATATATATATACACAATTTTTAAAGAATACATTTACTATATATCATTCGGATATATTTATATATACACAGATTGTATATAGATATCCATACTATATTTTTGTATAAAATCCACTTTAAACAATATGATACAGTCTATATATGCTTATATTTCACATATGGTACACAATATATATATATATATATATATATATATATATATATATATATATATATATATATATATATATATATGGTACATGGTTTACATGGTCTATATATCGACAATCTCTTTTTTTATGTCCCATAATGATTTCATTTTTATCTTGATAACACAAAACAAAACCCCTTTTTAAAACCCATTCAACATTTTCATAGTTTTGATAAGAAGTATAACCCTAGTACATACATGAATAAAAAAAAATTATTTCCAAATCTTTTGTCAATGCATACAAAACTCTATTTTACTTATATTTTGATTGTCACCAAGATATATCCATAATAAAACAATATCATACCTATTTTCCCCAAATAGAAACCCATTTAACATTTTATTGACTCAGTTGATATATTTTTAAAACAAGGATAACTCACTACTCCTATATTATATCTAGATACTTACTTGACTGTGTATGTAGGTATAATATGTTTTAACAAAACTCATTCTTTATTTGAATATAACTATTCCCTCAGGTTATCATTTTCCTAAACTAAGGCAATATGTCATTTATTTTTAAAACCTCATTTAACTCTATAGTTTAACATCCTTACAATTCTAAATCAAAACAATTAAGATTTGGGATAATGGGTTAGCTTTGTGGATGGTTGCGCCATCCATAGGGCTAAGCCTGTATCCATTCAAAAATATATTCCATTTCCCAAACCCTAAGTATCATAATCACACATAAAATTTCCTTTAGAAATTGAATGTAATTACAATATCAACCTTTTTAATGCTTCTATTTGAAACTCCAAGAACTTGAAATCCCTTTACTTTGTTGCTTTATACTTTTCCTCCTTTCTTTTCCATATATCTCCTTTCCTTCCACTACTCCCTCTTATTATTTTTTTCCTTGCTGACCTCTTTCCATTCAAACTTTGCATGCCACTACTCACTCATTCCGTAGTCCATGCACAATATAATTTTTTTAATCTAAACTCTACTAATCCATAATTATCTTTCCATTAAACATACCAAAAGCCCTAATTTCTCTCTCTTTTGAACTTTCTCCAATATTATAAAACATTTATTTTGTTTAACAATTTTTGCATGATCACTTTATTATAAGCCCCCGTGTATATCCACTACACAAATCCACATTAATCATTTACATAACGATAGTTATACTTCAAATTTTAATGTAGTCTCATGCATGAAAATCAAAGACTAGGCTTAGATTGGACTTAGCTCTTAGGTTAGTATTCTTATGATACTTTAATCTCCTTGACTATAAAATAAAATAAAGGTAATTATCTATTTATCAAAAAAATAGATAAATCTATAATTGATTACAATTATAACAAGATAATTGTTTTAATCAATTACTAGTGTATATATAGGCTACATACATCTTACTTTATTTTAATAGTTTAACTTATATTGATATTTTTGAATATCAATAATAGTAAGCTAAATGTTCAATAACATTTTTAAAGACATTATACTAGTCTATATATAATAGTAATTTGATATCTTTTATTTGATTTACTCTCAAAAATCATAGACAAATATAAGTAAAGTAACCTCATGTAATCTTACTACAACATCAAAAACTGGGTCTAAATATAAAATCTAATTACATACAAGATTTATTCCATTACTGTGTACTAACATTTAAAACATGCAAACTCTAATAGCTAATCATTCAAACACACAATGCATATAACATTTTTAATCTAATGTGGTGTGTGTAGGGGAATTAGCAATTCGTCTATCATCCTTCACCATCTCCATCTATGCCACCCTCTCTAATGATGCTCTCCCTCCATCATGCTCTGAGGGATAAATTCTCCTGCATCCATCTCACGACAAGAAGGTAGTTAGTCAAGTATATCATGATACATATAAAATAATATTATAACAACAAATATAACATAATCATTATGTATATAATTCATAATTTATCATCTCAAAATAATGAACTCATGAAATCTAAGTAACATACACCTGTCCTATAATAACATATGACTTATAATTTAGTTAAAAAGTAAAAACAATTTAATTAACCTTATTAATCTATGGATAATTAGAAAAATCAATTTAATGAGAGAATGAGATGCAACAGCCTTCTCCCTTAAAAATAGTCATTTTCCCTATGACACTTATTCAAATAATTGTTCTGAATAGCAAATAGAGTTTAACAAAATAAAAACATAGTATTAGCATCAAATCAAGCAAACAAATGTGGAAATAGCCTGTAGAACTCATCATAGTCCTCCCAAGTAGCACCATCTTCAGAGTATTGGTCCTATAATACCTTACACTATGACACTTCTCTATTACACAAATAAAGTTTTTGAGTGTCAATTACTCTGAGTGGTTCTACCATGACCACCCAAGATCCAGAACCTACAAAGCATTATAATCCAACACATTTGAATGATTAGTTATATGCTTCTTAAGATAAGATATATGAAAGATGTTATGTAATAGATTTAGGGCTGGTAGAAATGCAAGCCTATATGTTATAGTATTGACAAATTATAAAACCTTGAAGGTTCCCACATGTCTCAGTGAAATTTTTACTTATTTCTCAAATTTAATCAATCTCTTTTATGGCTTAACTTGAAAAATTACTTTATCACCTATTACAAACTACCTAGTTATTCTCTTTAGATCAACATAGCTCTTCTTCCTATCATTGGCCTTGGCCAATCTCTACTTGATTGTTTTAAACTATTCCATTTATAAAATAATTTTAGGTCCAAAGACTATCGTGTCTTACAACTTGTCCTAATTGATTGGTGTCCTGCACCTTCTTCTATAAAATGCTTCAAATGGTGCCATCTTTAAAGTAGATTGGTATGAGTTATTTTATGTAAACTCAACCAATGAAAGGTATTATTTCTATTTGTATTACTTATCCATGCAATACATAAAAATAATATCCTCTAACACTTGATTAACTCACTCATTTTGATCATCAGTCTATGAGTGATATGCAATGCTGAAATTTAGATGCATACCCAGAGCTGAATTTAGAGTTAACTAAAATATATGTCATTCTCAAATCATGATCTGATATGATCTTCTCTAGAAATCCATGTAATTGATACACTTCTTTTATGAATCTCTTTGTAAGAGTTGGTGCATCATCTATCAAATTTCCTAGGATGTATTGTACTACCTTGGTTAGTTTATCAACTACCACTAAGATAATGTCATGATTATTCCATAATAATGGTAATCCTTGGATAAAATCCATACTAATCACCTACAATTTTCACTCTGGTATGTCATGTTGATATAAAAATCTAGCTAAATACACATGTTCAGCTTTAACTCACTAACATTCCAAACAACATGACATGAAGTCCATTACATCTTTCTTGATTCCCTTCCATAAATAAAGTGGTCAAAATTCTTCCATAAGCTTGGTTACTCCTATATGTCTTGAATACAGGGTATTATGTAGTTTCTTTAGAATTGTACTCCTTATATTTTCCTTATTTGGCACATACATCCTTTTGTTATAATGTAGAAGACCATTACTCTCTAAGTTGTATCCTTTATACCTAGAATTTTGAGTATTCTCAAACAAAGCTTTCCTAAATTGATCATAAAATTCATCTCCTGGTGAGAACTCAATCACACAATCCTTGAAAGTACTCATGATAGTATCTAAAGTTGTTATGTACCTTCTACGACTCAAGGGATCAACTACTTTATTCTCCTTACGTTTGATATAATTGATATCAAAGTCATAGTCAGATAAAAACTCTAACTAGTGACTTTAATGAACATTCAAATTTGGTTGGGTGAAAATGTATTTGAGTCCTAAGTTATTAGTCTTGAGCTCAAATGGTTTTTCTAATAAATAATGTCTCCAAACTTGAAAAGCATGAATAATTGTTGTAAGTTCAAGATCATGAGGGGTGTAATTCATATCATAGGGCTTTAGCTTCCCTGATTCATAAGCTACTAAAACTCAAAAGCTTTGGTTGAAATATAATTCAAGAAACAAGAACAAAACAATTCAATTATTATCAAAGAGATAGCATTATTTGAATTATTTTGTTCTTATTTCTTGAATTATCTTTCAACCAAAGCTTTCGAGTTTTGGATCAATGGTATAAGAGTGGTTTACATTTAGAGTGTATGATCCTAAAGATGAGGTCAGATTATAGGAAGCTTGGGTGGAAAATATAACTAGCATACTATCCACCTATTTGCTCCAAATGACTTCAAATGGTGGACAACACCGAGACATCTGATCCTTTTAAGGAAATGGTGAATGAAGCCCTCTAACAGAAGCAAGTGTAGATGCTACAAAAATTCACTCAAATTATCCAGAAAATCTCGATGGGAAATTCTAGCTCCTCATCTACACCCCCACATCCTTTCAGTGCCCCAACACCCTTTAAGGTTTAGGTGAATTTTGATATCCCTACATTTGAAGGCAAAATCAATGCTGATGTAGTAGAAAATTGGTTGGATCAATTATCTTCTTATTTTTTTGTAAATAAATTCACTGATAAAGATAAGATCACTTTTTCTCTTTTGAAAGCATCATTGCTTGTCAAAAATTGGTGGGAAGTGTGCAAAAAGAGATTCAGTGCAGATGATATTGGCCTTGAGACATAACCTACTTTGGATGATTTCATAGAAGCTATGAAAGATGAATACTACCCCATTCGAGCATATGATGATCTATATATAGAGTGGCAACAAATTTTCCAAGGCAAGGAATAATCTCTTCAAGATTAAACTGATATTTTTCATTCTCTATCTACGAGATTGGGCATCTAAGAAAGTGAGAAACATAAGGTTCTCAAATATCATGCTGAGCTAAAATGGTACATATGGGGAGAAATGGAACTCTTCAATTTGGAAACCCTTGGTGAGGCATACAAGTTCATAGTGAAGATTGAGCAGAAGCATGGAAGAATGAATACAAAGAGTTAGCCTTCAAAATAGAGAAGTGACAGAGAAGGTCAAACACGAGGCCAAAATTAGAAGTAAAAGGAAGGAAAGGCTAGGAAGTGGTGTGATTATCACAAATTTGGAACTCACTCTAAAGAAGAATGTTGAGCCATCAAGTACCTAATTTTTGAGTCAAAATCCTCAAGATTTACTACTCTACCTCATATAGACCCTGCAGTTGAAGAGGTTAAAGAAGAGATTATAGATGTTGAGCTTGAAGCCATTGTTGCTTCATCACAGACCCATGAGGAGAGGCTAGATGGCAAGGAAAGGTTGTTTCACTCTAAGTTATGGGTGAAAGGTAAGCCTCTACATTTCATTATTGATAGTGGAATTCAAAAGAATTTAATCTTTGCTAATTTTGGGAAAAGCCTAAATATGTCCATGAAGCCTCACCTAAAGGCATACAGTATTGGATGGTTGAGTCCAGGGAGAAACCTCCTTGTCACCCACCAATGTCTTCTCTCATATGCAATAAAACCCTTCCAAGATGAGGTCTTATGTGATGTGGTCAATCTAGATGTTTGTGATGTACTTTTTGGTTAGCCATTCATGTATGATCGACATGGCATCTATGAATCAAGAACTCGAAAGATTACTCTCACTCTTGGAACTTGGCGCTTTAGGGTACCAGAGGTACCACCTTTTACATCTATCTCTCTGATTAGTGCCAAGAAATTTGTTCTCATGGCAGTCAAGCCACAAGAATCTAAAAGGGTTGATGTTTCAGCAATGACTACACAACAACATAATCAAATAGATACCAAGCTGAAGAAGTTCATGGCCTTCCATCCATAGATTGATGGTCAGATAGAAATAATGAACAATCTAGCCCTGCATAGTTCCATAAATCAGTGTCCATTCCAATTATGTATCAGGAATCAAATCAAAGTACAACTTCCACACTTGATGACAAATTTTTATTCAATGGGGACTATTTCTTCTCAAGGAGGGAGGAATGATCCGAGTAAACATTCAGGTGATGGGTCCACTCCAATTGATGATGGAACTTCTAAGAGCCATAACTTTTGCACCGTAGCTCTAATTAACTCACCGTTTGAACCATTTGAAATATAAGAATGAGAAGAATGTGGTGAGATGGCATTGAGATCTGATTAATGAATTTTTACCCCCTAAAACCCAATGGAAGTGCCCAAAATTTTAATTTTAGTAGTGCAGTCTAAAAATAGTAATTCCTTGAATTTTGTATTGTTGTAAATCATGAAAGTCAAACCAATTCATATCCCTCAAGATTGGTGACCTTCCACATCCTCCCCACACCTTTAAAACATGTATAAATTAATATGTAACCCAAAATGGAAATCAGACATCTCTTCTCAGAGATAATCATATGTTTGGGTCTGCAAATTTGATCAATAAAAAATCTCTTCTCAGAGATAACATTATTTGAATTATTTTGTTCTTATTTATTGAATTATCTTTCAACCAAATCTTTTGAGTTTTGGATCATACTACTACACCATCTTGTATAAGGACTCCTCCTAGTTTGTCCCTAGATGTCTCTGTGATCATTGAAAATTGACCATTGGGATCAAGAAATCTTAATGTACTGGTGCTAAAGTAAGCCTTATTTTAATTCTTAAAAATATACTTCACATTTATCTGACCAAATAAAAATTTGATTATTATGTTTTAGAGAGGTAATTAGATTAGCTATCTTGGAAAAATTTGAGATGAATTTCCCATAATATCTTGCTTATCCCATGAAACTTCTAACCTCGTGCACATTCCTTGGTGTCAACCACTCCATAATGGATATTATCTTAGCTAGATCAATAAAAATCCCATCCACTAAGATAATGTCATAGCTATTGCACTTTCTTTTAGAAAAATACACACTTAGACAATTTACCATATAACTTGTACTTTTACAAATGTTGTAAAACTAACTCCAGATGTTTAAGATGTTCTTCTTCATCCTTAGAATAAATCATAATGTCAACTAAAAAAACTAAAACAAAATAATATAGATAATATATAAACACACTACTCACGAGATTCATGAATGATGCAGGTGCATTTGTCAACCCAAAAGGTAATAATGTGAACTCATAAGGCCCATAACAAGTTCTAAATGTTGTCTTTAGATTATCTTCATCTTTTATCATTAACTGATGATATCCATCTCTTAGATTAATCTTAGAAAATACCTTTGCTCCTTGAATTTGATCAAAAAGCTCATCTATTTGAGGTAGTGGATACTTTTTCTTGATGGTCATTTTATTTAACATTGTATAATCAATACAAAGTTGAAGAGTGGCATCCTTCTTCTTAACAAAGATAATTGGTTCACCCCATGGTGACACACTTGGTCTGATCAATTCTTTGGATAATAATTCATGAGTTTGTGGCTTCAATCCTACTAATTAAATGGTTGTCATTTTATATGAAGCCTTAGACCGAGGTTCTAATCCTAATTTGATATTGATAGAGAAGTCAAATTCCTATTTAGGAGACAATCCTGGCAATTCTTTTGAAAACACATCATGAAAATTCTTAAGAAAAGTATACTCTTCAATTTATGGTTCCTTAGTCTCCTCCATTTCATTTATCTTGATGATAAATTCTAGATATCCCTTACCTTGGGCCT
This sequence comes from Torreya grandis, assembly GCA_037957365.1. Classification (NCBI taxonomy): domain Eukaryota; kingdom Viridiplantae; phylum Streptophyta; class Pinopsida; order Cupressales; family Taxaceae; genus Torreya; species Torreya grandis. The sequence continues at coordinate 4,851,827 of JARHVA010000605.1, read as the reverse complement.
TCCTAAGTTACATTGCATAAATCTACATGTCTTAACTCTCTTTTCTTACCTTGAATTAGTATCTAATTTTTAGAATCATCAAGACACTCTAATATTTTCAAATAATATTCAACCTTGGCTTTATTCTTTGCAATCCAGTTGACTCCTAATATCATATCATATGACCCTAGTGGTGTTATATAAATATCCACAACCATTGTGAATTCTGGTAACCTAATTTCTACTTCTACTAAACACTTATCAACTTAGACTTTAGAATCATTCTTATATTGTACTAATCATGTATTTGCCATTACATCAACAATTTTACATAATTTATTTAGAATTCTAGGAGCTATAAAACATTTTGTATCACATGTATCTATCAAAATGAAAAGTGGATGTTCAAATAAAATACTTGGCAATTATATGGGTGAAGATTGGAGTTTGGCTTGTCGATTATCAATCACTACATGAACACATTATTGAAAAGTTACTTGCTGAGGGATAAAACCTTTGTTCTTCAACTTATCCTGGGTACATTCACATGCAAAATGGTTAAATCTGTAAAAGAAGCAACCTCCTAGTGGTCCCTTCCTATCAGTTTGTTGGTTTCCCTTGAAAAGAACCTTGGAACCATTAACTAGTTTTTTACTAGTTGAATAATTATTGAATTTGGTATTCTAATTCTTAAACTTACTCTTGGAGTCTCCACTCCTATCTTTCTATATCTTCTTATATAAAGTTGGTTTTTAACTTCCAAACTTTTTTTTAAACTTGTCCTTGACCTGAGTAAGAGATTTCAACTTTTTCTCTTACTTGACTATTTTCTCAAAGACTTGGTCCATGGTATATGGTCCATGAACATCCACCTCTTCACCAATCTAGTGGTTTAATCCCATGATAATCTTCCTAATCATGAACCTCTCATCTACCTGATACTAAGGTACATATTTTAGAAGTTTGATGAATTGTTTCAAGTACTCATTTACTAACAAGTCTTCTTGCTTTAGATTTTGAAAATCTATTGGCTTTTGGTCAAATAATTGTGGTAAACACCATGATCTAAATAGTGTTGTAAACTTCTCCCAAGTAGTGGTGGTCAAGTTCAGATTCATTTCCAACTTCTTATTGGCCCACCATGTAGTTACTTCTCCAACCAATTCATAGGATCCCCAAATAGCTTTGGTGACCTTAGAGTAGTTTCAAATCTTTAAATACTTCTCCATTTTAGTCAACCATGATTCAACTCTATCTCCCATAATATTTCCATCAAATTTAGGTGGATTCACCTTTTTCATATCCCTTACTAATTCTGCAACTACACATGCTCTCACATCTTAAGGCACTTCCTTATGTCTTTGCTCTTAAGGTATTTCATGCTCAGCAAGATAATCATTAGGCTCATCTTGATGGACTTCTTCCTCTTATCCATGAATTTCCTATTCCATGTATACGATTATGTCCCTAGTCTCATTCATGGTTGCAAGAATCTGATCTAAATTTTCTTCTTATTCAATGGCAAATTGGTTAAGATTAAATGGAGGGTTATTGTCATTAAAATTTTAAGGACCCTCACCCAATGTTCTTGCTCACACCAATATTTATTATGGTAACAAAAGAATATGATTTTTTTTAGCAAAATCATTAAGTCCTAGAGTTTGAGCCACAACTCTGATACCATAAAGTAACATCCCCATAGGGATTTAATAGAATAAAACTATAATTTACTTTTTAAAATATTTACTCAACACTTATTATTTTATTAGATTACACAATGCAAATCTAATTAGTGAATTTTAACATACTAACTAAGCATATCAAACTTTATTAAACATGAACAACTATATTTACTGATCACTATAAATTTACGTAAATAATCATGATTATATAAGGAAAGTAATCATGTCAAAATTCAGCCATGGCTGGTACAATAATACAACCTTTGATATCAATGTATAATAATAATTAATTGCATTTCCATTAGGTATGTTGTCTCAATATAAGTACAATAATAGAATGCTCTATGAAGCTCAAGTCACACTAACTCCTGTATCTTTAATAATTTCAAGTGTAGTCTCCAATTAAGTACTATAGTGGGGAGGGAGAGAATTGATTGAGTAATTTTATACACCAACCACAAACCATTGGTCCCCACATAATTCCCCAAATAGGGAATGGCCCTCCATTTATAGATGGTTAGATAGTGATGGTGTAAGAATCTAGAGAGACATGCTAATACTTGTGTGATTTAAGATTTCTACTACATGATGTGTACTATAAAGAAATATATTTTAACATGATATCTCACAAGCATGTAAATTATACATATGAAATGACAATGCATATCTAGACATTACTTTGGCTAAAGTTTTTAAATAACATATGACCTCTAGGATCAGTCAAATTCATACATACCACTTGATTTGATTACCTTCATTTAGAATTGATGATGCTAATTAAGTCGATGAAGTCCATCTCACTATTTAATTAAAACCACAAATGCTATATTTGGTTAACATATATTTGTGACCAACACATTCATGCAATTATTTCTGATATCAAGTATAAACATATACTAATTTCAAAAATAATTACTATACATACATTTAGTTCATCAAATATATGAATGAACCTCATTTATATGATTCATCTCATAAACATTATTTATGACAAGCAAGTTTATTTACCATAAGGGTATAATACAAGTAATTCTAAGGATCTATTTAGCTTAAGTAAATGTTAAGTACAAAATTCACATTCTCACAACATAAAGTTCATACCACTCAATATAATCAGCATTCATCCCTTTTGGAACTTAGGCTACATTCGTATAGTTATAGTTCCCTATACTTCAAGATTTCATGACTTAACTTATTAGTCACTACTATAACTATAGTCATGCTACCTATTCTATAAATATAATCTATACACGTATAGGAGGACCTAGCTTCTCTTATACATATATTTCATATATTTATATGATTTTATTATATACATCCCATAATACATATAATTTAAATTCATAATTAACATCCTGACCTAATAACAACACTTTTTTTAATTCTTTTTAAAGCCTAAAAGATAAAAACTTCTAAGAAAAGGGTTTGAGAATAAATATGGCCTTAATATTTCCAAAACCCCTGTTCTCATAATTTAACATCAAAAATAATGAATCCAAATAGGCTCAGTTTCATTCTAAATTTCATATTTCTGCTATTTAATTTACCAAGTGTCATGGAAAAATAGTCAATATTATTTTTAACATAGTAAATTATGTTTTCAATTTAAATCAAACACTCACGGTTTCCATTTCCAACCATAACTTATTCAACTTCCTATGTTCTCAGGATATAATTTGAATTCACTATTTAATATTAGTCTATTTCAAAAACATGTAGTTTTTATAATCTTACTCAAACACATATAACTAAAAGTCTCATATAAAATCACACAATATATTATGTATATAAATATACATAGTGTACCTATTTACATAAGCCGTGGTTGTATGTCTTAATACTCATAGTATTTATTCATAGAGTTTAAAACAAAAGACTTATGTTCATATGAATATCTTATCCCATAAATTTGTGTGACTATCATAAATATATAGTTTTTATATATATGTATGTATGTACTCTCTATTCAAGTTATATACAGATGTAAAATATATATATACTTGCTCAGATTTTAAAGAATATGTTTACTATATATCCTTCAGATATATTTATATATACACTATACTTTTGTATAAACTCCACTTTAAACAATATGATATAGTCTATATATATGTTTATATGTCACATATGGTACATGGTTTATACATACATACATACATTCATACATACATACATACATACATATATACATACATACATACATACATACATACATACATACATACATACATACATACATACATACATACATACATACATATATATATATATATATATATATATATATCGATAATTTCTTTTTTTGTGTCCCATAACAAATTCATTTTTATTTTAATAACACAGAACAAAACCCCTTTTTAAAACCTATTCAACATTTTCATAGTTTTGATAAGAAGTATAAACCCAATACATACATGAATAAAAATGTATTATTTCCAAATCTTTAACCAACACATATAGAACTTTTTTTTACCTATATTTTGACTGTCACCATGATATCTCCATAATAAAACAATAATATACCTATTTTTCCCAAATAGAAACTTTTTTAACATTTTATTGACTCATTCAATATCTTTTTAAAACAAGGATAACTCACTACTCCCATATTATATCTGCATACTTATTTGACTATGTATGTAGATATAATACGTTTTAACAAAACTCATTCTTTCTTTAAATATAACTATTCCCTTTGGTTATCATTTTACTGAACTAGGGCAATATGTCATTTATTTTTAAAGCCTTATTTAACCGTATAGTTTAACATCCTTATAATTCTAAATCAAAATAGTTAGGATTTGGGAATAATGGGTTAGCTCTATGATGGTCAAGCCATTCATAGGGTTAAGCCTGTATCCATTCAAAAATATATTCTATTTCCTAGGCCCTAAGTATCATAATCATACACAAAATTTTCTTTAGAAATTGCATGTAATAACAATACCAACCTTTTCAATGTTTCTATTTGAAACTCCAAGAACTTGAAATCCCTTTGCTTTACTACTCTTTACTTTTCCTTGTTTCATTTTCATGTATCTCTTTTCCTTTCATGACTCCCTCTTATTCTTTTTTCCTCGTCGAACTCCTTCTATTCAAATTTTGCATGACACTATCACTCTTCTTGAAGTTCATGCATAATATCCAAATTTTCTTCTAAAGTCTGTTAATCCATAGTTATCTTTATATTAAACACACTAAAAGCCCTAATTTCTCTCTTTTAAACTTTATCCAATATTATAAAACATTTATTTTGTTTAACAATTTTTGCATGATCACTTCATTATAAGCCCTCGAGTGTATCCACTACACAATTCCACATTAATCATTTACATAATGATAACTATACTTCAAATTTTAATGTAGTCTCATGCATGACAATAAAATACTAGGCTTAGATTGGATTTAGCTCTTAAGTTAGTAATTTTAGGATAGTTTAATCTCCTTAAATATAAATTAAAATAAAGGTAATTATATCTTTATTAAAAATATAGATAAATATATAATTGATTCCAATTATAAGAAGATAATTATTTTAGTCAATTACTAGTGAATATATAGGCTATATATATGTCTTACTTTATTTTAATAACTTAACTTATATTTATATTCTCAAATATCAATAATACTAAATTAAATGTTTAATAACATTTTTAAAGACATTATACTAGTCTATATATAATAATAATTTGATATCTTTTATTTGATTTACTCTCAAAAATCATAGACACACATAAGTAACCTCATGTAATCTTAATGCAACATCAAACATTGAGTCTACATACAAAATTTAATCACATACAAGATATTCCATTACTATGTACTAACATTTAAAACATTCAAACTTTAATATCTAGTAATTCAAACACACAATGCATATAACATTTTTAATCTAATGTGATGTGTGTAGGGGTCTTATCAATTCCTTTGTCATCCTTCACCATCTCCATCTATGTCATCCTCTCCGATGATGATCTCCCTTCATCATGCTTTGAGGGATAAATTCTCTTGGATCCATCTCATGACAAGAAGGTAGTTAGTAAAGTATATCATGATACATATAAAATAAGATAGAACAACAAATATAACATAATCATTATGTATAGAATTCATAATTTTTCATCTAAAAATAATGAACTCATGAAATCTAAGTAACATACATCTAATCCATAACAACATATGACTTATAATTTATTTAAAAAGTAACAATCAATTTAATCAACTTTATTAATCTATGGATAATTAGGTAAATCAATTTAGTGAGAGAATCAAGATGTAACACTAGCTTTCTCATTATGATAGGCCTAAGGCTAATACATGACAACATGACTTGGATGACCACTTTGCTTGGATTGTCAATTAGATTTATTTTAGACACCTAAACTTTTCCAACAATAGCTTCACATCTGACTTTAGACCAATTCTTGCCAATCATTGAACACCTAGCCCAAGAATTTCCATAAGTCTCAAATTTGGCTTCATAACCATGCAATTAAATCAACTTGGATCATATATCAATTAATTTAGGTAAATTCACATTGAATTAAATCAAAACTTGCAAAAAATGACCAAATGCCTAAATGGGATTAATTAAAGTGCAAATCTTGATCAAAGCCTAATTAAATTTATCCTTGAGCAAATGAGATAATAAATCAATTACCAAAAAGGAAAATTAAAATATCAAGAGCATCTTAGAACATCCTAAAATCTAATCATTACCTTTGTGAGTTGTCTCAAATGGAAAATATCTAAAGAATATCTTAGGAAAATGCCAAACTCAACCAAGACTAATAAACTCAACCAAGGTTGTAATTTAACTCATTTCAAGTGATTTTGAATCCTATAAAAGCAATCCTAGTGCTCTTCATTTAAAGAGATCAATCAAAGTAGTGTTATTATGTAAAAATTTGGTCATGAACGCAAACATAATGTTATAATGCCAAAATTCTTCCAAGCCAATCGACATCAAGCCAAAGACAAGCATTTAATAAGGTTCCAAGAGGAGATGAAGGTAGCCACACTCCATTGATGAAGACCTTTTGAACACAAATTCAAGCAAGCCAACGAAGAAGCCTTTTGGATCAATCAAGGATTTGGGTAAGGAATTTGTGTTTTTATGTTTATATTTCTTATTTCTTTCCATGTTTTATAGAGTTATCATTTGGTTTATTCATTATGCTCCCCCCATGATCGGGCCTAAAGGATGTTATATTGTTTAGTGAGTTCATTTTTCATTATTTTTGAGACTAAATCTATAATAACCTCCTCTTTTGAGTTAAAATCCTAGATCACAGTTACTCCTTGTTAAATAGGTGTTTCACTAAAGGCCTTTGGTTAAGAGGACTTGATCTAGGTTTCTAGGTCTAAAGGACTTGACCAATATCTTATTTGTAATCTCTTATAGGACAAGTAGTCCATGTGTTATAGGCTTGAGAGTAGGTTTTATTCCCCATGAGGGTTTCCCATAAGAACTATGTGTTATGTGTTTGATCTTGTGTATGTATTGAATGAATGGGATTTTTTGTTAATGTTGCTTGATCAACTTGATATATGTTGACTATTTAATAGTTTGAAAGGATTGGAATTGAAATATTTGGGCTCACTGATTCACCCCCCTCTCAGTGATTGTACCTCTAACACTTGGTCTCCTAAGAAATCAAAATAGGGTCAAGTTCATCCAAGGAAGCTTTGAATGGGTATGTGGTAAATGGGTTAATTCTTATCTCTTTTAAGGGAATAAAGGTGTGGTATTTGGAGGAACAAGAAGCAACAATTCTATTAAGAATGAAGGTAATTTATAATTTAATGGTTGATAACATTGAGCATGGTTTCAATCCTCTTAGCAGAGTTGGTGGTAGTTTCTAGTTATCTGATATTTTAGGATAGACAATTTTGACTGACAAAGAGGAAACATTGGCAACCTATTCTTTAGGAAATCAAATTAATGTTTTAGATCAAGATCTGGAGGATAATGCTTTTCAATAAAGTGAATATTTAGCATCTAGATAAATTCTTACCATCTCTCAGACTGAATCATTGTTATCCAAACCAAATTGTGGTGCTTTAAGACATAGAGGGAGAAAAACAAAAGCAAAACCATCTTCATATCTTTACAAATTCCCTTCTAGTTATAAATCTATCATTTCCTTTGCTTAATTTAACACCCACCTATAATTCATCTGTAATAAGTTGAGCATTCAATACTTGATTCAACAGCATGGGCAAATCAATTAGAATTAATCCAGCATTAATTCTCCCCATGAATGAGTTTCACCTATAATGAGTTATGAAGGCCCTTGTAGAGGGTTAAAATAGAGTCTTCCTATTGAGGAGCCCACATGCCCTCTAGAATCAAACCCCTTAGGGAATGAATTTGACACCCTCTTTTCAACTTCCCCTATGTCTTTATCAAAGTAACTCTTCGAAAACTCAATATCCACAAAAAATGGTTGTAGGTTAGCTATAACCAAACTAAATAATATTATATAATTAATATATTATAATAATATTATATTATATATAATAGAATATATTATTAACAATATAAATATATTGATACTATATATAATATAATAGTATAATATATTATAATATTACTTAATAATATTAATGTATAATATTATAATATATAATGTATAATAATAAATAAAATACTATTAATATTTATTATTTTATATTATATTAAATATTATACACAAACATATAATATTTTATAATTTATTATATAAAATATATACTATAATATAAAAGTGACATGTTACATAGGTTTGTATGTGTATCTACCCTAGCTTCTTCGAGTCCATCCCATGAAATACCATGTCATTTTCCTTTACCATCATCCCCTAACATACCTTGAAATATTTAATCAACTTTATCTTTGTATGGCCTTTCCCTTTCTTATCACTTCGCATTGCTCATACTCACTATGAAACAAAACATCTTCTCCCCAAACAACTCATTATTGTATGAGAAACATAATTTTATTTTCCATCATCACTTCCACTAGAAACATCAAATTATTATTTATAGAAAATTTGTTAAAAAATGATGATACGGGGTAAGCGTCCATGGGTTTCAAATGAGGTATGACTCTCAATTTACAAAAACTCACTTTACCAAAAGAAAAAATTACACCATCCCTTTCAATGTAACTTACACATTTGGGACAACTACTAGTAAATAATAAAAATTATAATTGTGTCGAGAAATGTAACCTATAATAACTACAAGAGTTGATAGGTATAATATAAGGGTGTGCTCTTAAAAATGGCTCAATTTAAATTTAACATGTATTTGATTGTCATAAAACATTTTTTTCTTCTAAGGTGATTGAAAAATCTTAATTATTTGGTAGAGTTTAAAGTTCATTATTATCATTTTTCAATTTAAAAATGATAAGAGTTGTTAATCACTTTAAAATCATTTAATGGACAAAATTATATTACAAACTCAAGATAAGAGCCTTGAGATTAATTCATCTTCACTTTTTAAAAATAAATATATCTAAAATAATTAAATTTGATATCTATCATATACAAACTAACTAAATTATGAATGTACAAATTAATTTGTTAACTAATCATAATTGTATTTTATTTAGATCTCCTGATACAGGTAAAAATATTTTCAAATACATAAATCACACTCTGGGAGTAGTCTCTTACATTTTCCTAAACTCCATATTTGTTTGCAAATAGATGGAGGACAAGAAACTCGAGGAAGGAGACTATTAAGTGTTTTTTAAATTTTTAGTTAGTAGGGTTTGTGGATTATTTTTGTTGGTTTTTATGGCATTAAGGTCATATCTGACTATTCGGCCAAAACAAAATAGGCTTGTTTTCATGGATTTATGGTAATTCTACTTCATTTTGTCAACCAAATCCCTTTCTAGTGTTTGGCTATCTTATAAATGAGGATAAATGACAATGGGCATGAAAACATGATTAAGAGGATTTTATATTGATGATTTACGTTAATAAAAATGACTTCTTTAAATTTGATGTCCATTTTATTATTAAAAGATAGTTTTGAATTTAAACTTGATGTTCATTTCATTGTTATATGAGAGTTTATCTTGAACATACAATGGAGTTTGGTGTCCTTTTTTTCTCAAAAATATATTTTTAAATTTGACGTAACGTTATAACTAAATTGAAGCCATTTATTATCATTAATTGTAAGAATACCTAAAATTAATTTTAAAGCTCGTGATCTTAAAATAAATGAATGCCATATTAACCAAATACAAAATGAAAACTTTAGATATAAATATAGGCAACAAGAACAGGCTCAAAATGCAAAATAAACTATTAACTAGAAGCAAAGTGAAAGATTTGGATATAAATATAGGAAACAATAAATGGCTCAAAATTATTTGCATATGATATGCAATAAGTTGAATCATCCCAACTAGGAAAGAACAAAAAGAAAAAGGACCCTATTTTAATGATTATGTCTTCAAAATTATATATGTTACTTTCAAAAAGAGAGTGAGTGATACTTATAATGTAAAATATAAGTTTTTTAAGAAATTATTAATTATTGTAATTTAATTTAATTTATATATAAATATCCATGAAAGTTTAAGATTAGTTTATATGATTATAAAATATACAATATGAAGAATATAGAGGGAGTATAATAGCATACCTAAAATAATACAAAAGAGAAATTAAGTTTAAAATGAATAAATGGAAAGTAATAGTCCAATAGAATAAGATATTATGAAGAATATAAAAAATAGGATAGTCATGTATCGTGAGTTGAAACATGTTGTTCAGGAAGAATAATTTTGATACTCAAAGTGATGAAAAAGTATGTGATGGGTGTAAGGCCATGTGAATCATTAAATCTACAATGTCTCACTAGTATAATATATAAGGTTGGAAGATGGCCATGAGACATCTTCCTTAGGCTCTTGATTTGGTTAAGGAATGCTTCAAATAATTAGATTTAGATTTAGAAATAATAGAGAGGCTTTGCTCAATGTGAAATAGTAAAATTGTGCCTCAATATTGAAATTATTAAGTGGTAGAAGATGCAACTTAGATATGCCTTTATGGTAATTCAAAAGGGGAATCCTTATGCTACTTATACTAAAAGTACAGAGCAACCTATAAAAGAGGTTCTAAATTTAAAAATTAACTATTGCTAAGGTGAAGGTCAAGATTGACCCATAGGGGCCAAAACCAATAAGCATTATTGACTCATACTAATTGATCCTATTTTGAAAGAGAATGTGTAAATTTTGGAATCGAGATGTCCATACATATGCTAGAGGGGTTTTTAAAAATTTAGAATATTTATGTAGGCATAAGATAACAACTTATAAATGGATAAGTTTGTAGATGGTGAAATAAGTTTAAATTAAGTGTTGAAGTCAATTATAAAGTATTCATGACCAAATTTAAGTGACTACAAATATCTCTCAATATATTTAGAGTACTTAAAATAGGGTTTAAGTCTCACACTCTTATATTATAATAAAAATGATTGCAAAAAAGCCTATTAACCAATAGCAAAGTGTAGGATTTTGATATAAATATAGGTAACAAGAAATGACTAAAAATTATTTGCATATGAGTTGTATCAAGTTGAATCATCCCGACTAGGAAATAAGAAAAAGGAAAAATACTCTATCATATTTTAATAATTACATCTTTGAAAAATATATGTTAATTTCAAAATGAGAGTGAGTGATACTTATAATACAAAATATAACTATTGTAAGAAATTTCTTAGCATTGCAATTTAACCTAACTTAATTTAATTTATATATTAATATCCACCAAAAATTAAGATTGGTCTATGGGATTGTAAAAGATACAATGTAGAGAAGATAAGGGGAGTGTGGTAGCATATCTAAAAGAATACAAAAGAGAAACTAAATCTAAAATGAGGAAACAGAAAATAATAGTCCAACAAAATAAGATACCATGAAGAAGATAAAAAAGAGGAGTGTCCTATGTAATGACTTGAACCTTATACATTATAAAAAAAAGGGTTTTGATACTCAAAGTGGTGAAAGAAGTGTTCAATGGATTTGAGGCCATGTGAATTATTGATTTTACAATGTCTCACTGGTTTAACACAAGTTTGGAAGATGGCCATGAGGCCTCTTCCTACTCATTATGTGAGATAGCCAAAAGTAAGATGTAATTAACTTGGTGCAATACCTCTTGAGAAATTATATTTGAAAAATCATTAATGAAGGTCGAACCTCTCTTAGAGGAATATCGTGTCTTCATAAACCATGAATGTCTAGAGAAAACTAAGATAACCTCTCAAGGGGAAAATATTTATCTCGTTATCTTGTAATAAGGAGTGCATTTGAAAATAAAATGGTCCTCTGTCTTAGAATCTGAATAGTAAATTTTACTAATACATTGTTCTTGAGTGATATGGTGGTCTACCTCAATGTGGAGTTGATGAGAACAACTATACACTAAATAATTGAAACCCTTAAGTTGTAAGGTAATTAATTGTATTTTTATATATCTTAAAGGTTATATGAACTAGAAATAAGCTAAAAAATATTAAAATTTTGAGATAAGCATCAATTTAAACAAAGACCATAAACTAGAAATAAGGTTTATAAATATTAGTACAAATACCATTGTTTATCTCTCTAATAATAATATAATATCTATTTTATCTAAAAAATAATTACCAACCAATTGAAAAATCTTGGATATTAATACCAGTCCATTTACAAGGTCGTAAACACCCAAATCAAATTGTAGAAATAAACCAACCACCCTCTTTAGACACATACATTAACGATACTTTCAACGAAGTTAAAAAAATATCAACACATCTTTTGTTTTTGAAATAATTTAACTCTTGAATTGGTATTAATAAAAAATATTTGATTTCCTTAAAATTCTATAGGTTTTATATTTAAATTTGGTAAATTATATATATATATATATATATATATATATATAAATTTACCAAATTTAAATATAATTTATATATTGGACATTATAATGAGAGGCATAACTTATAATGACAATAATGATGGTAGGATATAATTTTTGTTATCGTCACAAGTGTTTAAAGCCCATTTTTTTTCCAAATTTACTTTTCCAACAAAAAAATATATAAAATGTGACGAAGTCATTAATCACTAGGAAAATTTTGTTTTGTTTTGTGGAAAATATCTCAAGAGAGATGTTATAGTTAAGTGAGATTCAAAGAGGTAGAGTAACTCTTCTACCAAAATTGCCTAGGGCTTTCACCTGACTTGCATCCTTCAACATGCTCAAATAATATCAACCATAATGAGCACGTATTGTTGGGATGTGAATTCCAATAAAAACATGTTATTGTCTCACTTCTAAAATTTCAAATGAAAACAAAATCAGTTCCAATGTAATCTAAATTTAGGTGATGCCCGTAATGACAGCCTAGAAATACGTCAGGACAACTTAGCATACTCAGTTAGTCAATTGCAGAGTCCATTATATATTGGACTATTTGTAATGCAAAATTAGTGTTGTGTGGTTAATAAAAAGTTTTCTCCTAATTTTGGTGGACACAAGCATATTTCCAAACCACATCAAATACTTTGTGTTGTTTTCACTTATGATTTTTCATGTCTCTATTTTTCTTGCATAAATTTTCATTCGATGATCTATTTATGCTCTTTATAAATCTTAAAATTGGTATCAGAGCTATAAAAAGATCTGTAGGTGACAAAAAATTAGTAGAAGTCCATCCAGCATAGGAGGGAGCACAAGTGTGTTGGAAGATCATGAGTAGATCTGAAGCATGCTATTGAAAGAACAAGGCGATGCTAAAAGTCAGATCCTTGCTAGTCATGGAGGAGATTGTAAAAGTCTATTTTGTTTTTTCTAGATCTTTCACCTATACTTTTCACTACCTGATGAAGTTATGGTAAAATCTAGTATCTGATTCTAGATATTTTTTTGGAGAGATCAAACATTATTATAGATGCTAGCAGAGGTCACTAGTTCTAGAGATCAGGTTGGATCTCATGCTAAAAATCATTTTTTTCACTTTTCTCATTCTATGTGTTAGAGTCAAGTAGAAAATATATAATGAGAATCATGACTTCTTGAGTTCCTATTAGAGAATTCCAAAGGATTTTTTTTTAGGAGATTGTGATTGTTTTTCAATAATCTGGTTATTGTAATCTATATAATAACTTGGTATAACAAGAATCACAAGAAATGGAGGAGACAAACAAATGGAAAATTGAAAAAATCTCAAGCCAAAACTTTAAAATGTGGAAATTGTAACTCAAAGGTCTCCTCATTCAGAAGGACCTTTCAATTACGTTGGAAGGAAAAACTAAAAAGCCAACCAACATGATGGATGAAGATTGGGATAAACTGGATCAAAAGGCTATGGTTACAATCATTCTTTCATTATCCAATAATGTTTTGTTTAATGTATCAACATAAATGATAGAAAAAGGAATGTGGGATCATCAATTAGAGTTGTATGAGAGACCTTATACATCAAACAAGGTATTTTTAATGAAAAACTTATATAATTTAAAAATGCAAGAAGATGGTTCTATCATAAATGACCTAAATGAGTTTAATACTTTGGCTATTCTATTATCTTCAGTAAAAATTATAGTAGAGGATGAGATAAACGCTATCTTGCTATTATTATGATTACCTGATAGTTGTGAAGGAGTTGTTATAGCTGTTAGTAACTTAGCATCTAGCCTAAATGGCATGGTAAAATTTGATGATGTTGTAAGATTTCTTCTCAGTGAGGATATGAGTAGAAAAAATTAAAGTAATTCATCAAGTGTTGCTTTAGTAGTTGGTAGTAGAGGTAAAACACAAAAATGAGGCAAATATAACCAAAATAAAAGATCAAAGTCTACTAAGAGTCCTAATTTGGAGGTAGAAAAGGCATATGTTGGCATTTTAGTAAGGAGGGCCACATGAAGAAAAATTGTTAGACCTTTCAGAACAAAAAAAGGCTAAAAATCAATCTAAATATGAGGTAAATACAACTTCTAAAGAAGATATTGATGATCTTATTTTATCTTCAAGTGATGCTACTACAGATGCTTAGATACTTGACTCAAGAGCATCATTTCATGCAATGTCTTCAAGATATTATTTTAGAAATTTCCAAGCATGTAATTTTGGTAAGGTTTATCTTGGAAATGATGAAGCTTGCAGTATTATTGGAAAAGGAGATGTTCTATTGAAGATGAAGAATGGTAATAGTTGGTTGCTAAAAGATGTGAGACATGTTCCTCAACTCAAAATAGACCTAATTTCAGTCGAGCAATTAGATGCTCTTGGATATAATGTTACATTTAGAGTAGGAGCATGGAAGGTAAAAAAAGGAGCATTGGTCATAGAAAGAGGAAGAAAATTTGGTACATTATATGTACTAGAGTATCAAATTGAAGTGGGAGCTATAGTGGCAGTACTAGATAGTGCAATAGAACTTTGGCATAAAAGCCTTAGACACATGAGCTAGAAGGGTCCTAAGATTTTTAAGGACCAACATCCAAGTTTGAAAGTATTGGATATGGATTTCTATGATCATTTCATCTATAGTAAGCAAAAGAGGACAAGATTCTCTAAAAAGGAACACAAGATGAAGACATGACCATTAGAGCTAGTGTATTTAGATGTCTTCAGCCCCATAAAGGTAGCATCTATTGGAGGATCCATTTATTTTGTTACTTTTTTGGATGATTTCACCAAGAAGGTTTGGGTTTATATGATGAAAAATAAGTCTAAAGTTTTTGGTATATTTAAAACCTTCAATGCACTTGTTGAAAACTAAATTGGTTATAAGATTAAAAATTTTAAAACTAACAATGGAGGTGAGTATTGTTCAAAAGAATTTGATCAATACTATGCAGAGAATGGTATTTAGAGAATAAAGATTGTTCCTCTTACACCACAAGAGAACTGTGTTGTAAAAAATTAAATGAAACCATTATGGAATGAGCACATAGTATGCTCTCAAATGTAGGACTAGGAAAAGAGTTTTGGGTAGAAGCAGTAAATACATTAGTGTACTTGATTAATAGAGCATCATCCACTCAGCTTGAATTTGGAATTCTAAAAGAAAAATGGTTAGGTAATAAAATTTCTTATGATCATTTACGTGTGTTTGGATGTGAAGCTTTTGTTCATACTCCAAAATAAAAATGAACTAAGCTTGACATGAAATCTAAAAAGTGTATCTTCATTGGATATGGAGAAGAAACATATGGGTACATGTTGTGGGATCTAGTTACTAATCATGTCACATGAAGTAGAGATGTGATATTTAATGATAAGGTAATGCCAAGTTTAAAAGAAGAAGGCACATCACCTAAGGAGTATATTCCTTTATAAGATTTCATGAATGGTAGTGATGTGTTTAACCAAAAGGTGATTGTTAACTATTCACAACCACCAGTGAAAATTCAAACACATGATCAACCACAAGATTTTCAAGATGATGAAGAACATGATCATCCAGCTAGTACTTTACAAGAGTTTATTCCTCTAGTTATAATATCTACTAGAGATCATAGGCCTTCAACCAAGTATAAATATTTTATTCAGTATCTATTACATTATGATGAATTTGAACCTACTATGTTTGAAGAAGCATGTGTAGATAAAGATAGAAATAAATATATGGAAGCCATGAGAGATGATATGGAATATCTTAAGGGAAATCACATATGGGGTTTAGTTACCCTTCCACCCAACAAGAAAGTGTTGCAAAACAAGTGGGTGTATAGGTTGAAGGAAGAAGTAGGTGGCAAGAAAATATTTAAAGCCAAATTGGTGGTCAAGGGATATGCTCAACAAAATGGCATTGATTTTATAGAGATATTTTCACTAGTTATGAAAATGACCTTTATTAGAGTAGTGTTGGGTTTAGTAGCTATTCATGATCTAGATTTGGAATAGCTTGATGTCAAGACACCTTTTCTTCATGGTGACTTGGAAGAAGAGTTGTACATGAAGAAACTAGAAGGTTTTGAAGTAAAAGGTAAAGAAGAACTAATTTGAAAACTAAATTGTAGTTTATATGGATTGAAACAAATTCCTAGACAATGGTATCTAAAATTTGATTCTTTCATGTTTGAGCAGAACTTTTCTAGATGTGATTCTAACCATTGTGTTTATTCTAAGTCTTTTGATAATAGATAATTTGTATTGATGTTGTTTTATGTTGATGATATGATAATTTCAAGATCTAGCATGGTTCTTGTTAACAAGTTGAAACAACAATTATCTAAGAAATTTTCAATGAAGGATTTGGGTGCTACAAAGAAAATCCTTGGAATGAAAATTATTAGAGATAAGAATATAAAGGAACTTATATTGTCATAGTAGAAATACATTGGAAAATTAATGGAAAAATTTATCATTAAGGATGCCAAGGTAGTCAACACACCCCTAGCAGACCATTTCAAATTATCTTCTAAGATGTGTCCTAAGACACTTGAAGAAAAGGAATACATGGAAACAGTGTTATATTCATCTATAGTTGGGAGTTTAATGTATGATATGGTCTGTATAAGACTAGATATTGCCCAAGTAGTGGGAGTGGTCAGTAGATACATGAGTAATCTAAGAAAAATTCATTGGCAAGTAATGAAATGGATTTTGAGATATCTTAAAGGTACTTCAAACCATGTTTTGAGGTTTAGAGGTGAAGATGCATAATTTCATGGATATGTTGATTCAAATATGGTTGGATATTTAGATCGAAGATGATTTTGAATAGGATATGTGTTCACATTGGCAGGAGTAGTAGTTAGTTAGATTTTTAGGTTGTAAAAAGTAGTGGCTCTTTCAACTTCTGAAGCACAGTAGATTGCAATGATAGAAGGATCAAAGGAGATGTTGTGGTTGCAAAGATTACTTTATAAATTGGGTAATAGATAGAAGGAATTTGTATTGTATAGTGATATTAAAAGTGCCATTCACTTGGCCAAAAATGTAGCATTTCATTCACAAATGAAGCACATAGAACTTTGATATCACTATATTTGAAGTGTCCTTGAAGATGGTAAGCTCAAGTTGGAAAATATACATACTAATTTGAATCTTGTAGATGCAGTTACAAAGGTTGTTTCAAAAGAGAAGCTAGAGTTCTATAGAGCTTCTCTTAGATTGGTAAGCCTATGATAATAGGCCTTGGAAAGTAGGAGTTTTCTTGAAGCATGATTGTTCATAGTATTTTTTGGGGCTTCAAGTGGGAGATTGTTGGGATGTGAAGTCCCATAAAAACTTGTTATTGTCTCACTTATAAAAGTTCCAATGAAAACAAAATCATTTCCAATGTAAACTAAATTCAAGTGATGCCTCATAATGCAAGCCTAGAAATACATCAGGATAACTGAGCATACTCAGTTAGTATGTTGTTGTGTGGTTAATAAAAAGTTTTCTCCTACTTTTGGTGGACGTAGGCATATTTTCAAACCACATTAAAAACTTTGTGCTATTTTTGCTTATGATTTTTTGTGTCTATATTTTTCTTACATAAATTGTCATTTGATGATCTATTTATGCTCTCTATAAATATTACACGTATAACCGTAGTAAAAATAGTTACTAGGTCATGCATGTAGAGGCCAAGAATATCATCATGACTGATAACTTTGCATAAAATTGTATTCAAAAGGGGAAAACCAACAATATTCCTAACAAGATTAGAAGAGGAAGCAAACCCCATCGCCACAAAGAGAGAAGGAAAGAAAGTAAAAACCATGTTAGTGTAGGATATTTATTATTTCATTTATTTATTAAATGGATAATACCTACACATGTAGCTTCAAATTGCTTAAGTGATTCTTTAGTCTATGGTAGTTAGCTACCACTTGTCTTAGCTTCTATGCTAGTTAGCTACCACTTGTCTTAGCTAAGTGGTTGTTATACATTTTTTCTCCACTAGTCCACTCTCAATTAACTCTAAGATTATAGGTGTAAGTTGCATTTTCTTTATCCTATATACAACACCTATTGTAAATCTATTTATCAATCAAGGTAATTATTGCACATCTTCTTACATATTTTTGAATACAAGCAAGGTCATTATTATAGAATTCTTGTGTGCTCACTCTACCATAAAATCACATATTGGTCAATTCTATCATGATATCAGAACTCTAGGTTCTAGTAATGAATATCAATTTACCTATTTGAATTTTATTTGTATTCTCTTAAATTTATTAAGAAGAATTTTCATATGTCTTTCATTGGTAATGGAATTTATGTGTGGTTTGTTTGTTGGATAGGATTGTGTAGGTATGGATAGCTTGTCAGGTTCTTGAAGCTTCATATAAAGAGATTACATGCCATATTTTCCATTTTTAATTCTATTACATATTTAGAATGTCCATTACATGACTTACATGATGCCTTACACATCAGATGGTTGTTGACTACACAACAAAATAGACATTGAAGCCACACATCATTACTTCTAAACTTGATCTTAGACTGGTTCATACAAAGTTGAAGAGATATGCATGTTAGTGTATTCTGGTGGAAAGTGTATTGAAGTCGTATAAGTCTAAAGTAACCCGAGCACACTACTCTTGGTCTGGCTATATCTTCAAAGGAGAGGTGATCTGGTGTCAGATACCTTATTCCATTTCAAACTAAGTGTCATATTTTATCTATATTTGGATTCAAATGAAGTCCATCAATGCACTTTTGCTACCTTCTCTCAGTTTAATGTCATAGGATCCTTATTGTGTAGCATGTGCCTTGCAGTTGATTAAAACCACATGGCCTAGTTACAAATCTAGGGTGAAAAGAATCACTCCCAAACACCTTGCACTTGCTCCTCAGCACCAATCAACCTTACCATTGGTCCATTCAATCTCCTACACATAGCCAATCATAAGATTTGTCTTAGCTCACACAATGGACCTTGTGTTCCATTGACACTTGCATCTATCCAAATGCCCCTAATCCAAGCTTAAACAACCTGTAAGTCATTTTTGGTTTCCATGGTATTCTCCTAAACTTTCTCATGATGTTTGAAGCTATTTCTTGACCTGTGCATACATAATGACAGTACCCAAGCTCTTCTTGTGCAGACTTGTGGTACTGTCAGACTGAGAAAAGGGTGTGACAACATGCTATTTTAAATCTTAGTTATGTTATATCTCATATCTATATTGTGTATATCTCTTAGGGACTATGCATATATTGAAGGGCTGAGTATACTCCTCTCAAACCAATGTGTTAGGGATATATGTTTAAAGAAAGCCTATAGACAACAAGCTTAGAACCATGTAGATAAAATTTGGTAGTGTTGTACAACTCATCTTACCTTCATTTCATTACGATCTCCTTGCCTAGTCAAAGCTAAACCTAAATTATGCCTTAAAAGGATTAAAAATTAAAGCATGTTTTTAATTTTATTTAAAATAGCTTTGTGTATTTTTAATTAAAACCCCCTCAAAGAGGATTTTTTTTTTTAATTACACATAGGGGTGCATGGGCCAGGTGTTTTTTGACTTTAGTTATTATGAGGAGGTTCAGGGTTTCTTGTTGATTCTAATGAGTGGTTGCATGACATGCTTGGTGTTTAAACCTATTGTGCATTTAAAATTTTTATGCAAATTTAATTAAATAGGCCATTATTGATGGAAAATGAATTTTGATATGAATTTTGATTGGTAACTCAGAATTGCATGCCATTTTTTTCAAAAGTGCATATTTTTTCATCCTATTTCCATTGGTCTACTTTTTTTTGTAAAATGTACTAAAGTTATAAAGTGTTATATTCAGGGGGTTACCTATGTTATGGGCCCTACTACTTTATGCATTGTACTTCATGTACCAATTAATCACACATAGATGAATTTTAGGATATGTATAACATCTTCATTTTGAGCATGCATTATCCCTCATCACTCTAGCACTGATTGCTCACTTGGACACATTATTAGTTGTGCCCAACATCCCATTCATGAGCATGTTTTAGGGGTTTATTGTAGTTTGTACTATGTAATTTTTCACTTGGTGTCTTCTCTTAGTCATGACAACTCCATTTAACAAAATATATAAGTAAGGTTGAGTCTACACCAGTGGTCCTTCTTGGGAAGACTAATTATGCTTCATGACTTGTGTACATGGAATATTCACTCATAGATCAAGACCTTATTCCATTCTTATATGGATAGATTCCTATTCCTATTAACCTAGATCAATACGATGATTGGGCCAACTCTTTTTACTTGTCTATGGTCACTTATTATTGCATATTTCATGGGATTTACACCACCATGTGGAGCACATAGAGTGTCCTTTTACTATTTGGAGCACTCTTTAGAGTCTTTTCAGGGATTCTACCATGCTTTATGTCACACCTCCTTGTCTTCATATGGTCTCTTCTAAGACTATTTTACTCTCTCCTACTTTTATCCCATGATGATACATCCATGGTGGGAAATGTTATTCCTTCTATCGTGCCCCCATTATAGGGCAAGATTCTACCAGACCTTAGTTGTCTCATTACAGATTCTACATCCATTCCTATACAGATTGTTGCTCTTTCAAAGCCTTCATAGACTTAAATTTTGGAGGACTTTATTGATTTTATTGAGAGTATGCACATTGAGAGTATCAATGACTCATATATTCCTATAGACATTCATCTTGCAAATCTGAATGCTTTATTTGTAGATTAGTCTATAGTTTCAATGGTTATTGAGCCTTGCTCTACTCTTCCCATGGACATTCCTTCAGGAATGTTCCATGCCATTCTTATTCTATGGATTTAATGAGGGTATTTATAAAATTTCTTGTTCTCTCCCCTTTATTGTATGCTTATTCATT
The DNA here is from genome assembly GCA_037957365.1 of Torreya grandis. Taxonomy (NCBI): domain Eukaryota; kingdom Viridiplantae; phylum Streptophyta; class Pinopsida; order Cupressales; family Taxaceae; genus Torreya; species Torreya grandis. The sequence continues at coordinate 4,830,358 of JARHVA010000605.1, read as the reverse complement.
CCCATATTCTATAAGTAGGCTTGTGATTATTGTTCAAACTTTGGCACATTTGAGCACTAGAAAGGAGACTTTTGAGAATTTTATAGAGATCTACATTCCTATCTGCATTCCACTTGAGTGGGAATTCAGTAGTTTGATAGCTTGTGTTTATTTATTTTGAAAGGAAGAGATAATATTTATTATAGAAGGACCTACTACAACATTCACCATGTGACATTCTATGCTTATCTTCTCTCTCTTCTTTGTGGAGGCACACATCCTTCATATTTTTAGGATACTAGGATCCTTGCTATGTACTTGGGTACCTTATCAGAACTTGTTGACAGGACCCGATTTTCCAACCCGCCTAAGCTATGCTTAAGGGGGTGTTGTTGATGTAAGATTTCTAGTCCTACCTTCTTTTTTTTGTATCTCTTTTGCGGGGGAGTTTTTACCCACTAGTTTTTCTCCTTTTAATCCACCTTTTGAGAGTTACGTTATATGTGGGTACCTCATCAGACCTAGTTTTTGGGACCCATTTTTAATTTTTAGCCTACCTAAGATATGCTTAAGGGGGTGTTAGTGTAGGATATTTATTATTCAATTTATTTATTAAATGGATGATCCTTATACATGTAGATTCAACTTTCTTAGGTGATTATTTAGTCTACGGTAGTTAATTACCACTTGTCTTAACTTATAAAGTAGTTATCTGCCACTTGTCTTCACTAAGTGGTTGTTACACACATTTTTTTTCCACTAGTCTACTCTCACTTAACTTCATGATTCTAGGTGGAAGATGCATGTTATTTATCCTATATAAGACACCTATTGTAAAGATATTTATCAATCAAGACAATTATTGCACATCTTCTTTCATATTTTTGAATATAAGCAAGGTCATTATTATAGAATTCTTGTGTGTTCACTATATCAGAAGATCACATATTGGCCAATTCTATTAAACCAGCTAAATAGACCCAAACAAGCCCCATCACTATAAAACTTTTGAATAAATAAAAATAAGTAACAAACTTAAAATAAAAACCTTAAGATTGATGCAACTTAAAATTTTTGAAATAATTATATTTAAACTATTTAAATCTACTATCCATCACATAGTATTAAATTATGAATATAAAAATGAGTGTATTAACTTCAATTTTAAAAACTCTAAGAATTTAAGCAACATTAATTTCAAATAAATTAAGTTAACACTAACTTATATTATTAAAGAAATGTAGGCCACTTTGTAAGTGTAAGTAAACGTAATTTTAGGTCATTTTCAAGTGAGAATAATTTGAGGTGTGAAATTTTCTTTATAAGTGAAAAAACATTAATTTCAAAGAAATTAAAGTCACACTAACTTAGAATATTAAATAAATGTAAGCCACTTTGTAAGTTTAAAAATAATTTTAGGTCATTGAATAAGTAACTTTTGGAAAAAGCTATCTTTTTTATTTATCTCAACGTTTCAAATCACTCCCTGTGATCCTTCATCAAGAGAATAAATGATTAATGATTGAATAACCATGAAATTTTTACTTAAATATTATAGAGGATAATGGTCACCTAGGGTATCAAATATGAGGGTAGTTGTTACATCTCCCCTCTTTCCAATTGTAGGCATATACCCTGAAATGGTAGAGGATTGAAAACCTAAAAATGTTTGATAAAATAATAATTAGTGATCCTTAATTTAAAATTAAAGTGGTTGGGTTTTCAAGAATATTAATTTGATGTGGTTCAAAATATGGATAAATATTTATTAATTCAAGAGTAAAATTAAATCACCTAATATAATTACTATAAAGGTTAAAAGTTGGAAAATTATTACAAGATTTACTAATTTTGAATATGGTTAGAATTTTTGTTAGGATGAGAGTTAATACACATAGTCTAAATTACTAAAAAGGTAAAAGGTTTTTGAAAAATAAATATTTTAATAATTTTAAATAAGGTTAGAAATAACCAAAGAACAAATAAAATAAATTGACCTAAAGCAAAAATTATCAATGGTTAAAAGAAGGGAGCCTAGCTAAAAGGTTGTTGACAATGGGTCTCCAGGTGTGACCTATCCCTAGACCCTCATCTCTAATGAGATTAGAGGAGTTTTTACTAATCTCAATGGCTTCCCTGAGTTTCTATTTATGAAAATGGTTTTCTACAAAGATAAGTCTAGCATCTTTAATGCATATAACGTGCTTAGTTTTGCACGAGTGTTCTACTAGGGCCAACTTCTTTTTCCTTTCAAATCTGATATCTACTACATGTTATTTGATTCTAGTGTGGATGGACCTTCCTATTTCCCCTATATAATGGATACCACATGAGTAATAAACTCTTTAAACCTTGTTGTATAAGTTACGGTCCATAGGGTATTTTGTTGATCCTACAATCATACATAACTTGTTGAGAGGGATGAAGGTAGAATGAATATTTTGATGTTTGAGGATTTTATCTATCTTGTTGGAAATACCTTAAACATATGGTTAGAAATCCATCATGTTTCCATCCCTAAAAAACTTTTCATTATGCCTTTCAATGTTACTCTTAGCTTATTTTAAATCCCTAGCAATTGATTTACTTGTATATTCATTCATTCTAAAAACCTTTTTTAAATGTTCAATTTCTTGATCTAGGTTGTATTTATCACAAATTTTGAAAGCTTTAATGGCCAAGGTTTTTAACCCTCCTACCTTTTGAGCTACCCGGTGATGCTAAGAAGCATGTAAATAAAGTTCAATGTGGGTCCCTTTTTTGTACACCTTCCTATCAAGGGAACCATCTTTTTTGGAAATGAGAACATCTAAGAAGGCTAGGTTTCTCCCTTCCTCAATTTTTTTGATGAATTTAATGTTGGTCATGAGACTATTGAGGTGGGAATCAAATTATTCCAAACTATTCTTTCCACATTACTAGCATAAGTTGGTGTCATCGACATACCTCTTCCACCATTTAGGTTTTAGAGGGAAGGTATGTAGGTTTCTCTATTCAAACTTTTCTATGAAGAGGTTGGCTACCACCAGAGAAAGAGGAGAACCCATTGTCATACCTTCACATTGTTCAAAGATCACACCCTTAAAGGAGAAGAAGGTTGAGTTAAGATATAAAGTTAATAAAGAGGTTGTTTCCTCATATGTAATATTTAATACTACTTATACTACTTCATCAATAGGAAATTTTGTGAATAAGGACACCACATCAAAGCTCACCAACATTTCCTCACTATCGACCCTCATTTCTTTGATGAAATCCATAAAATCCCGTAAGTCATGGATAAAAAGGAAGTTTTACAAATGAGGATTGATGATAATGGGTATGAAAACATGATTACGAGGATTTCATATTTATCATTTGTAAGCATGTTGCATGTCATGTGATGCTTAGCTTTCTGATGGGTGTCTTGTAAGGTAATGTAGGGTAGAAAATGAAAATTAAATACTTATGACTACATTCTAGCTTTGTTGATTATATATTTTAGTTTATAAGTAATTTTACATTTAGGTTGGTGATCAAGTGGCAATACATAGGTTCTATTTTGCTAATTCTAACTTTTTAGGTTATAGGAAAGACAACATTTAGTGTAGGGGATGATCAATTGTAGATACCCATTGCTATTAAGCCTACATGTAATCTATTGAAAATACATGTTTTTTATTTTGTTGGTTGGATTTCTTTCTAACATTTAATATAGGGGTTCATCAATTGGCAACACCCATTTTCCAATTTTTTTGTTCTAATTATTCAACATATCGGCAAGTCTATATTTGGGGTAGGGAGTAATAAAATGGCAATACCCTATTGCTATTTTTCTATTTTTTTCTATCCCACAACTGAGTAACATATAGGGTAGAGCTGATCAAATGTTAATACCTAGTTGTTATTTTATTGGTTTTAAATTTATTAACCTTATAGTTGAGTCGATATTTAGGGTAGGGATGATCAATTATTAAACCCAGTTACTATTTTACTAATTATATTCTATCTAAGTTATTTGTTAAATTGTCTTTACCACCACGTGTGATGGGCACTGAATCAAGATTAAATTTTGTAGCACTTATTCTTATAAGTGAAAATTGGGTGCAATGTGATGCTTGTGAATAATGACACTTGCTTTCTTTTGGGGTGGAAATTAAATCTCTTACATTTACACAACTGGTTGGGTAAAAGGTGCTCGCCTTATGAGCTGAATAAGCTTCAACTCATTAAACTATACTTTGATCCCCAAGAATTAAAAAAATGGTTGATTATAAAAATTTGAGTTTGAAAGAGGTCAAATAGTCCATTCCCACCAAGTATGAGGAGATATTTTTAATTTCTATCTTTTTTTATTTATTTGGTTTGTGTATATATAATTTTTTGTGTGTAGTTTGATGTTTTGTATAAACATATTGGTGTGACCACACGTTCTTTAAGTTCTTAGAATATTTTGAGTCTATTGGAAAATTCTTTTTTCATTTGGAGGTCTCATTTTTTAGATTTTCAAAAATGGTGTAAAGTGGAGAAATAAAGAGCTTAAATGTATAATGGGTACATTTTCAGTAGAATCTAACATTGTTATTGCATAAATTTTGAAAATGGGAAGTTCATGTTTAAATCTTATGAATGTAATACTATTTCCTGTCACCAAGGTTGATAGAGACACCTGAATTGCATTTTGAGGTTTATAGGTCCCTCAAGATCGAATGGGTTGATAGAGCCAAAGACCCACCCATCTTTAAGTTTACTTATATGTTTGAGATTGAGTACTTTTTTAGTAATGTTTTTTGATGGATAATAGGATTATGATGTTTCTTCAATCTAATTTTTGGTTTTTGAGTTATTTGATATCATTGATGAGGAGCAAACTGAGTTATTTGGTGATATTTTTTGTTGCATAACTTTTCACCTCTCTTATGATATAGGGAAAGATTTCATATTATTTTTTTTATCAATCATCAGTGATTTTATTATCTAAACATATTCATAAGCATGTGATGATCAACCCAAATACATATGAAATTTACATGCACATATGTCAAGTGCATAGTGTTTTAGGTCGATTGATAGAGTACCTTGCCAATTCAATAATTGTGTCTTAGAAATTATAAAAATTAAATATAAAGGATAAAGAGAGAATAAGAAAACTAAAGATACAAATAATAAGTGTGATAAAAAAAAATTATAATAAATTTAAATTAAAAATTAAAACAATAATAGTATATTTTTATGAATTTGTGACATTTTTGCGTCAAGTTTTTTTGTTTTTTTTTGCCATCCTTGATTGAGGGTTACGTTAGAATTTTTTTTCCAACTCAACATGTATAAAAATGTCACTAGCACTAAATTTGGTGAGGAAAAAGACTATAAATTTGACATTTTTTTTATGACACACTTCATCAAGCTTTATGTCATCAATGTGGGATTACATTTTTACCTCCAAAAAATATTTTTTAAATATTACATATTTCTTAATTAAATTAAATGTATTTTTTTTATTATACACTTAATGAAATTTTAATTTATATCATGAAAATAATGTTTAATAAATATTCTAAAAACTCTCACATTTGAATTAAATATAATGTTAAGATTACTGCAATTTTTAAAAAAAATAACTTTATTATTAACCATTAAAATTCAAGTCCATTAAATGTAACTAACAAAAGCTCTCTCCATTTAAAATATATTTTTTTTTCATTTGAAGTGGACTTCATAATTTATGTGAAAATATTCAATTGCAATTAGTGCTAGTTATTTTGAAAACACACGCTTATGGGAAGGAAAAGAGAATAGAAAATGATGAATTTTTTGAGTAAATTATGACTGCACAACTATACCTCTGATATTTATAGGTAAAAATTATAAAATTGGAGCTGAAGTAATTATAGTTATAAGGAAACCTAAGGGTTGGAAATTAGACATATGTTGGAGAAAAAAAAATATTTTTGATAGGTAAGTGAAAATATAACATCTAACCACATGAGTTTTGTTTAGAGCCACTTGTCTTAATGGAAATACTTCATGAATTTGTAGTATGAAAAAATATTTATTTTCAAAATTTTCTTTAGAATTAGAACTATCATCATATATTCCCATAATATTCTATTTTAAAATTGAAAAAACATGTATACATTGAATAAGAAACATATATATCTCACAAAACTAAAAATAAATGACTAAACATTGACACTTCAAAAACAACCATCGTGACTACTATAACAAATGCATGCCACTTTAATTATAGGCTTAACTAGGAAAATTTGAAACAAATCATATACTCAAGGGAAAAAAAGAGTATTAAAATGAATGAAATTTTATTAGCCTAGAAATTTATTTATTTGAGAAAAGTCTATGATGTTGTTATGATTGTTTACAAAATTAAAAGATTACAAGTCTCCTAATAATTATGGTATTTATTGTTGTAGCTTGGGATATACTAGGGAATTTTTTAGTGGTGAATCTTCATTAATTCGTGAATATTCCATTTTTTTAAGTCAGCATTTAACGATTTTATAAGATAGCCAATAGTGCACGATCACCTAAATTTTAGGGTAGAATTTAAATATAAGGGTTAGCTCACCTACTCTTTAAAATAAATTTACTCTTTTATATATATATATATATATATATATATATATATATATATATATATATATATATATATATATATATTAGGTACCAAAAAATCCAATCTGAGGGCATTTTCCACTATATATTAAATATAAAACGTTCTACTTTGAAGTATAATACTAGGTGTCAAAGGGTCACAACTAGTTGTTTGTAGACCACAAGTAGCTGTTGAGCAATTGTAACTTGAACTAGCTGTTGGGTGACTTTAATAAGATATTGAACAACTATAAATAATTGTATAATGACTACAATCAGCTACTATGTGACGATAAACATTTGTCATGTGACTACAAGCAACTGTCGCATGACTCCATCTACCTGTCATGCAACTACATTTATTGTCATGTGAATGCAATAAATTACCATCTATTAATAAACACTATCTTCCACCAAGAGAAAACAACTAACTATCAGGTGATAACATATAGCGGTCAGGGGACAACAACTAGTTGTCATGTGACACCATTCTAGTTCAGCTATCAAGCGACAACATATAACTATTGACCAACAACAACCATATGTTAGGTGATGGTAACCAACTAACAAAAGCTAGTAACCAATTCCTAGGAGACTAAAACTAAATGTCATTTGTCTACAAAGTTAATTTGATGGATATTCTAGGAAAGGTAAGGTGGCAAGGAAATTTAAAAAATAAGACAACCTCTCATCTTATTTTAACCAAAGGGCAAACATAGGTATAAATATTAAATTATTTATTATTGTTATTTATTATTTCCTTTTAAGGTTCAATAATAATTAATGTCTACAACAATTTTCCTTATAGAACCCATTGATAATAGTATTGAAGATATGCCTCCATTAGAAGACATACCTGGGTATGAAATGACAAATAGAGATCCATGGGCAAAATCCAACAATATGCCTACACTTTTGATTATTTATTTATTTATTTGTACTTTTGTTACAACATTTATTAATAATTAGTCTACAACCATTTTGTATGCAAAACCCAATGATAATAATATTGAATATATGACTCCACTAGAAGATGTCCCTAGGTATCAAATTCTAAATCAAATGTACTAAATATTATATGATTTACTATACTATTAATTATTTACAATTTTGTATTAAGGACCAATTTTTAATAATTATTAAAATATCTTTACCAATGGGCCATTTTATAAGTAGAACCCAATGATAACCCTATTGGAGATTTGCCTCCACTAGAAGACACCCCTGGGTATGAAATGTTGTCACTAAATTCAAGGAAAAGGACACTAGATGAAATCATCATGGTTATCGATGATGAGTACCCAACATCATCATATGAGATTTCTACTAATCCAACACAATATTCAGTTGAAAAAGGCACAAAAAAATATGTGCAAAAAAAGAGAAGTATATGGATAATTATAAGGTCGTTAGAGTTTGACTGGCCAACTTAATACCCTTTCATTGAGCTTGTATAGTAGGAAAATAGTACTGAAACACCAACATAATGTAAATGTATAATATGCAGTTGGAAACTTGGAAAAGATCACAAAATGAAAATGAAGTTAGACATAATTTAGAAACATTGTGGCAAAATATATGAGTCTATAAAAGACAAAGATGGACAAATCAAAAGAACAGTGAGATGGAAAAATGCAAAAAAATGCATGCATTAATGTTATGTAAAAAAGTATGAAAATCATCTGAAACATCAACGACACCTCTTTGAGAAAAGAGAAATAATTATAGCTCAATACAAAAAAGTTTTTCATTCTAATCTTCTTGGCAAAAATACACATTTTTCCACTTTATATCACATTCTAAAAATAGGCAAACCAATATTTGATTTTTCAAATTACAAGATTTTATTTAATCATATTAGATTGCATAACATTTTGCAGTCACATTGGTCAGATAGATATCTATTAGTATATATATGAGTTGGCTACCAAGCTATGCAGTTGTTCCAGGAAGTGTCAAACTTTCTTAAGGATGACAATCCACTTTTGAGAAACAAAAGAGTAATAAATAGCAAAGAGAGGAAAAGTGAGAGTAAAAGAGAGATATGTTACCATTATTTGTAATATGAATGTAGTAGAGAGTAACAAAGTGTAGGTGTTATATTTAGTTTGTATTTTAGAATTTGTCTAGGTAGGTTTTAGAGAGGTTACTAAAAATCTATAGTTGTCAACATCAGTTAGGCTGTCAAGGTTGGCGAGCAAGTGTGACTGATATCAGTTGGGTAACCAATGTCAGTAGGGGAAATAATTTCCTAAGAGATTACAGAAGGCTTTTTTGGATTTGAGAAATGGTTTTGGTTAGGTCTAAAAGGTTGGGGAGAGTTGTGAGAGAGAGATTATTATTTGGATGGGTCTAGTCAGAGGTTTGGTGTGTTGGGACAAGGGGAAATAATTAGGGAAGCTTTATAACTCCTTCATGGGGGTTTGGTCAGGAATGCATAAAATAATAAATAGTAGATATAAAGTGATTATAAATTAACTACTTAAAGACTTACAAAATAAGTGATATACTTAGCTGAAGAGGTGATTGAATGATAAGTGTTGAATAGATGGTTCTTATAAAGCTTGCCTAACCAATGCCTTGATTAGAGAAAATAAGCATGTGTTATTGATTCTCAAGAGCTTGGTTCTTGATTTGGATTGACTTCTACAAGGTAACAATAAGCCAAAATCTGGAAAGTTGGATGCTAAAAGCCTAGATGTGAATAAAAATGAGTTTTCTTGATTTCTACTAACCTGAGCCTTAGTTTGGAGTTTGGATTAAGTAATCGATATTGATGATCCTATAAATTTTGACCATGGGTTGACCGACATTAGTGGAATGAGAATTGGTAAAAGGGATATTTTTAGCCTATTTTCTATTGTTTCTCATGCCAAGTGTGGTATCTATTAGGAAACAGTAGAAATGGGAGGTTAAGAAGGACGTAGTTAGTTAGGAATATATTTTTGGAGTGAGAACAAGTCATGGGTAGTTAGGATAAGGAGACTAAGTCTTGAGATGACTCAGAGGGTAGGAATTAGTCTTAGGATGAGGTGGCAAAGTAAGGTGGAACAATTGGTTTTTAATTAACTTAATTAAATATTTTAAATTAATTAAATGTGTGAGGGGTAAAAATCATGGGTTAGAAAGGCTAATTATTATTATTGAAAAGGGGCTCAAAGGGGGTTTTGACATAGGGAGTTACACACATATGTGACGTAATTTTAGTGTCTACATTTTTCCCTTTTTGTTTTTTAATTTTCACTGACAATTTTCAAGATAAAAATAGGAATTAGATGCTCCAGCTTTTGGATGAGGTATCCCCCCTCAAAATAAGAACCAATGGAGGAAAAACTAGAATTAAGTACCGGTTTGATAAGAAGTGAATTGGGTGAGTAGATAAGAACGTGGTATCTCTGCTTACATGTATACTACTATAAGATATAGTTGAAAAAATTAAGAATAGGGTAGGTGGAGGACTTGGATAGAAATAAACAAAACATAGCATGTAAGTGATAGTTAATAAGGTCAAAATAATTAAATTTTTAGCTCCAATGGTCCATGTGTGCTAGGTATCTAAGGTTGGAAGTGCCCTTGGGAAACACAAAAGGTTATAGGTAATAGAACTAGCTTGGTCACCATGTAAAACACCTAATATATATGTGTGTAGACAATAGCTAACTATAGCAGAATAACATAAGTAATCAAAACAAGCAATGCAAGTTTGGTTGAAAAAGGGCAATGATCAAGGAGATATTCATGATCTCTAGTCAAAGTCATCATGGGTAGAGATTTAAGTGATCTCAAATGGTGGTTGTCATGGTTAGGGAGATATATCTGATCTCTAAATTGGTTATCTTAGTTAGGGAGATATACGTGATCTCTAAGTTACCCTAGATTAGGGGTAGAGTCTAAAAGATTGTGGTTGTTGGTAGAAATTCTAATTTAAGGGTATTGACATTAGTTATGTCACTAATGTCGATAGGAAATAGTGTCAACATTGGTGGCTTAGGTCAAGGATGTCGACATCGATGGGCAACCAAACCCAAAAAAAAGGAGTTTAGTGGTCCATCAAAACTCATTTACCATATTTGATTGGAGAGAAAAAGAGCTCTGAGTGTTGGTGAGATGGTAGAGCTAGGAGGGGACCTAGCTAAAGGCATGCCACCACAAGTGCCAGCTATTATATCTTGGAGGAGATGGAAAGATGAGGTAAGAGCCCCTTCAAGTTGATTTTGAATTTAATTTTGTTAATTTACTATTTTAGGCTAAATTTATGAATTTTGGGGGGAAAGAATACTATTAGTGGGGTAGGAAATGAGGTGAGGGTAGGTTTAAATGAATTTGGGAGGGGTTTGGGGGTAGTTTTTAGGTTAAAATTTAAATTTGGGAGATGGTTCATTTGGCCCTAGGGCCAAACCAGTCATTGATGTTAGTAGGGTCCACTGATGTCAATTGACATAGTGTCAATATAAGTGGGGTCTGTCAATGTCAACCAACATAAAGCACCGATGTTGGCATACAAAACTGATGTCAGTGACCTTAAAGAAAATGAAATAAAAGAAAAGGTCAATTTTAGATCCCTAATTGAAGTAGTCAATGAACTTAATGGCCAAGCTAGCCTTAGAAGACCCCATGTTGACTTTGTGCTACCTACATAGCCCAATTGAGGGCCTCAAGCCAATATAGTTCTCCTAGTATGTAGGGAAAAAAATCTAAGGTATGGTTAAAAGTGTGTTGGGGGAAATGGTTAATAAAGTATAGGTTAGAATAGGTCAGCGGACCTAAGGATTAAAATATAGGTCATAGGGAAGGTTAGGGATATAAGTCAAGAGGCCTATAGTTGTGATAGGCAGTTGGGCCTATGGTGGAGAGAGAGGGAATGAGGCCTAGGGTGAAGATGGGAGAGTAAGTTAGATAGGTAGGTGGGTATATGGCTGAGCTAAACCTTAGAATACCCCATGTTGACTAAGTGTTACCTACATAGCCCAATTGAGGGTCTCAGGCCAATGTAGTTCTCCCAGAGAGAAGGGAAAAAAGTGGTGGTAGGTTATATTAGAAAGTATGTGACTTGAAGTGTGTGTGTATGGATTTAGACTAAGTAGGAGTTGACACTATGAGATCACCTACCTATACTACTGATGTGGATGAGGAGGGATGTCACCTAGATGAGTGGGAGCACAAGGCAACCATAGGTTTAGGGGGAGTGCAATGATATTGTAGAGTTGCATGGGATATGAGTTTGATGATAACATTGATTGAGAGTTGGGATCACACCACCAACACCTTCCATTTGCCACTAAAGAGTTGATAATGACATAAGAGAATGTGTATAGGATTTTATAGTTGCTACTCTAGGGTGAGGATCTCTTCTCATGTTTGAGAGAGGAGCATGATATTCACATGGTGACATTATTTGGAGAGCATGTAAGTGAGGTGACCTATCACTCAGCAAGATTTTTCTATGAGCTATTGTACACTACTAATGAGGAGAAACATCAGTTGAGCATCCTGATGATGATAGGGATTAAAATATATGCACTACCAAATATAGATGGTGGGAGATTTCCTATTGTGTTGACAGGTATTCTAGCATAGATAGTTGAGTAGTGAATCATATTCGCATGGGGACCAAACTTTTTGGCATAGTTATATAGATAGTTGTGGGGGTTGAGACTATGATGATGATATAATTTATGTGTTGGGCATTTACTCCATTGTTGGGAATATGATCATATCATGGTAATATGACCATTGGGGTTACCTACCATGATTGTATCTAGTTTTAGGGTTGGTTTTAAATGGAGGAGAAATGGTATGGCCTAGAACTAAGTAGATGGCATAGTATGAGATATTGATCATTATAGGTGCATGATAGAGGGATTGATCCATACAAATATTATGTGAAGACCTTACTTGACATACCCTACATTCAGAGGATAGGCAGAGCAGTTTGTTGGTCTACAAAGCACATTATGGGTCAAAGGGAGATGAGCCAGTGAGCTAGAGATGATACCTATGGCATGGGTCAAGAGATAGTTTAACTTGTTATAGGATGTACCTCCTACCTTCCCTTGATATAGGAGGGATGATATAGAGGCACTCCTACCCTTACCCTAAGAGATAAATGGGCCATATTTTGAGGAGCTACCAATAGGGTTAGGTGTAGTAGATCTTAGATGCATAGCGGCATTTCTTATGTGGTGGATAGGTTTGCATCCCATGGTTCAGGTCAAGAGGCCACCATCAAATTTATATGGAGTGATGAGAGAGAGAGAGATGCAGCTATACAGGCCTAAGATGTAGTAGTATAGGCATAGGATGTAGTAGTATAGGCTTGAGATATAGTAGTGTAGGCTCAAGATGTAGCTCAGGCATAGGTATTAGTTTTACAAGGATAAGTGGTGACATTATAGGGCTAGGTTAGGGCATTAAAAGGCTAGGTCAGGGTATTATAGGGTCAAGTTACTACATTGACAGTAGAGAGGGATAGTTTGAGAGAAGCGGGTTAGGCTACTCTGCCTCTTCCACCATAGGGACTAGTATAGGTTAGGCCTTTAGTAGGTATGATGGGACCATTGTAGATTTTATCTATAGAAAGTTACAACACTACCATTAATGAGATTGCTTATTATGAGAGGGCCATTAGGGAGTTCCCATAGATTCAAAATTATTTTGAGCTTAGGGAGTAGGAGAGATCAATGACACGTGCCATAGCTTCTAGCTCACACAAATGCAGATAGGTAGAGAGTGGTGATGACTCTGCTTCTTCATGACCATGCATATAGCCTCAAAGATTTTGAGTGCCAAATTATGTTATTATTATATATGTTGTATATACACTAGCTTTCAAGCTGAAGATGAGAGATGTATGTTTTGAGGGAGAGATGATATTGTTATGATCTGTTGATGTACATTCATGTTGAGCGTGTATATATATATATATATATATATATATGAGATGTGTTATTGTGATTTTGATATGCATTTATTATGATAGTGATTATGATGTTGATGTGGATGGTTATATTATGATAATGTTGAGCATGTTAATTGAGTTAGACTAGCATTTCCCATATGTGTGATGGTATATGCATAGTTGATTTGTTAGCTTCATCGTAGCATTTTTCCATATTTGTGATGGTGTATGCTTAAAATGGATAGGCTATTTATGTTATTATTTGTATGAAGTTTTCATTTCAGCTAAGAGATCAACATGTAATTGGGATAGGAAATAAAGAGGCAAAATGCTCATGTACTGGCAAAGACCATAATCATAACATAAATAGGCTCAAGAATATGAGCCTCTTTCATGCTTTGCATCATTTGACCATTTTGATTATTAGAGAAGCATCGTGTTCACCTTGTGTTAAGTGAGTTCAAAGTCCCTTGAAAGATTATGAGTGGAAAAGGGTAAAATGAGTGAAAGTGTTTGGGTAGCATAACCTTCGAAGTGGGGATGATATGCCCTTGTTGTGGGTGACTCAAGAGCTACTATAGGCAATTCCATGACTTAAAGTTTTTTTTTCAGTGTAAGTTGATCAATGTGAGAAGCCTACAATGGGATTTTGTTTTTGTTGAGGTTATATGAAGCTGATTAATATGAGAAGCTTTTTAAAATCATTATTTCTCTTAATAACAAATCTTGGCCTAGCCATCCTTCAAGGGAGTGGTCTAAGTGTTTATTTTTTATTTTTAATAGTTGTCCCTCAAGGTAGTAGTCTATTTATAGTATCAAAGAAAATTTATGTATTTATCCTTTAAGGGAGCAATATAAGTTGAGAATCATGACATGAGAGATTATAACTTGTCTACATATCCTTTTTTTTAGTCATGGACAAGACTATAGAGGCTTAGTATTTTTCCACTTTGAGGGAAAAACCATAACACTTTGTAGGTTAACTAACTGTGTAGGAGTAAGGGTTTAGAGGAAGGGAGATGAATGTAATAAGGGTGCTCAAGGGATGAGCTCAAGTTAAACATGAGGTGAAGCTTCACTTGATTAACAAAATAATGGTTGTAAGTGTAAGGCATTTAAAGGCTTGAGTTTTCGCTTTCCTTAAATAGAAGACAAGTGATAAGTTCCTAAGCCATACTTGTGAGTTATGATGTAGGGTCTAAGCCAATTAGGAGAAAACTTACCTCATTTTCTTTTCTCCATGTTCATCACATGTTGATTTTCTTTTAAGATGAGATCTCCAATATTAAAATCTTGCTCCTTGAGGTTTTTTTGTAAGTGCATTTGATACACTCTTGATAGAATTGGAGGTGGTTTAGGTCTATGAGATGGCACTCATCAAGCAACTTGAATTGAGCCAAATGTTCTTGGAAAAAGTCATCGTTAGTATGTATTTTAGATAAATGTGAAGAGAAGGAATCTAAACCTTAAAAGGAAAAATAACCTCCATCCCATAGACCAAGGAAAAAGGTGTAGCACTTGTAGGGGTTTGAATGCTAGTGCGGTAAGCCCATAAAACAAAGGGAATGTGTGTGTTCCTTTCCTTGGCCATATCATTGACTACCTTCATGAGAATTTTGGTAAATGTTTTGTTAGAAGCTTCTGCCTATCCATTTTCTTGTGTATAGTATAGCAATGAGAAGATTAATTTTATTCCAAATATATCATAAAGACTTTGGAGAGTCTTGTTTTTAAAAGATTTGTTGTTATCTATTATAATTTTATGCGGGACACAAAAATGACAGATGATGTAATGGTTGATAAAGTCAATAATTTTTTCAGCGTTAGTGGAGATGAGAGGAATGGCCTCAACCCACTTGGTGAAGTATTCAGTGTTAGTAATGATAGAATGGTGATGGAGGGATGAATGAGGGTTAATCTCACTGATTAGATCCAAGCCCCATTGGGAGAAGGGCCAGAAGTCTTTGGTGAATTGTAATGCATGACTTGGAACATGAAGAAGGTTAGTGTGTTATTGACATTTTATGAAACATTGAATGTAATCACCACAGTCTTGATGGAGTGTTGGCCAATAATAGTTGAGTTAAAGGATACACTTGGCAACTATGTGACCATTGAAATATATACCATAAATCCCATCATGGACTTAATAGTGAAGGGAGTCTCAGTACTATTGAGGCATCTAAGGAGGAGACCATAAAAACCTTGCTTATAGAGAAGTCCCACTAGCATAGTGTAATGAGTAGCACCTTTTATGAAGGCACGTCTCCCATTATTCAAGAGAGTAGATGGGGTAACAGAAAAGGAAAGATAATCTATGAGTTGCTTGTATAATAAGTCAAGTGGGTTGTATGTTACATTTTGGATAAAAAGGATGTTAGTTGATACATAGGAGGGTAATGTTAAGTGATGCACAGTGACATAGATTTTCAAAGAAGAGGGTGAAGAGGGTATGTGTGAAGCAAGTGAAGCCATTGTGACAAAAAAATTATTTGTATATCGAGGAATAATTTTTAAGAGATAGAAGTCAAATGATCCCAATAGCATATCTACATGATGTTTATACCATTGTAGAATTTCATTTTTGCATAGGTAGGAATAATTAACCTGATTAACCACTCATTGAGAATCACTGAAGATGGTTATTGATTTGATACCAAAGGAGATAGCCATTTGAATCCCTAATATTAAAGCCTCATATTCAGCCATATTGTTACTACATTCAAAATCTAGTTTAAATGAAAAATGCATAGGATTGTCATCTATAGGAATAAGAATGACCCTTGTACCCCCATCGTATTGACATTTAGACCCATCAAAGAACATCATAATTTGATAGGAGATGTCATCAATGAAGAGCATTGTAATGGATTCATTATGGAATTTGAGGTTTGATGGTTGGTTATCAGGTAAAGGGGTGACGGTTAACTGGTCAACAATCATTTGCCCCTTGATAGACTTTTGTTAAATAAACTCTAAGTCAAATTTAGAAAGGATCATGAGCCACTAAGGTACACATTAGTTTTGATATGTGTAGACATCCAATTCCTAACACCTTTTGTGTTGAAATTATCAATCTTACTTGAATTGCACTCAAATGCACATTTTAGGTCAAAATCCATAAAATGCCCTAAATGGTTCAAACTTGTCACTTAAAAGTGCTAGTTTAGGTCAAAGTATCCCTAAATAGGGTAATGAATTTTATGGGCCAACTAACTTTGATTAGATCATTTCGAGTCAAAATGATAATTTTGCCATTTAGTGCTCTGGATCACTCTTTTCTTCTAATTCATTGGTACACATCACATACCTTTATTATTTGGTTTTGGCAACATCTTAAATGAGAATATAGCTCCAACACATCTAACATCACCTTCCAATTCCTCTGTAGTCAAATTATGACCCACTAATATAACTTTCTAACCATTTTGATTAATTAAGGGCCAATTTTTAAATAATTACACAAATGTTGATTAACCTTGTTTAAGGCTAATTAATCTAAATCAAGAGCTTATGTGGATTTTCCATGAGAGTTGTTGAATATTTATTTTTGAAAATTGATTCCTATTAATTGCATCATCAGGGGACATCATTTCTTAGGAAGACATCCCTAGGCCATAAATGCCACAAATATCAGGATTATGAGTCACCCATGCCTAGTTAATGCCTCCCATGCCTCTTCAATGCCCCTTCTTCCAAGGTCATGATGAATATATTATGGATTTAATTCCAAATATTAGGATTATCCATGGACACACATCTCAATCTTGAGATGGACGATCATGGTTGATCCTGACCAATCTAAAAAATCTGTAAATAGAGAGGCCTTGGACATAAATTTTAAGATTGAATATTGCAAAGTTATAATGTTAATTTTTTGACATAATCCTTTGCATTTGATCATTGATTTTATTTGTAAGCTTCATTGATAGACTATTTTAGTGATTTGGAATCATGAGGCTAGGTTTTATGGAGTGTTCTTGAGACATTGGAGGAGTTTGCCACCTTTATTAACAAAGACAAGGATGCTTGATCAAGGGAGAACATGCTTTTGAGCCACATAGGTATGGTGAATCCATTTGAGAATGTAATATGATGTTACTTTCTTTCATTTTGTTTCTTGATATCCTTTTTAATTCCCATAGGAATAGATAGGCTTAGTTAGTTAGTTCTTTATGCATTTTTCATTATTTATGGACTAATGTTTGACTAACTTCCTTTGTAATCCTCTCTACATCTTGGCACACCCGGTGGGACAAGATGCATCCCACATATGAAGAAGATAATTTTGTAGCCTTAAAATATTCATTTGGATCATTAAAACTCTTGAAAATTGATTTTCTAAACTTTGTTTTGCCATTTTTTTGTTTGCCATAGGTTTACACATAACCGATATTGGTTAGTAAAATTGACATTAGTTGGATAGCTATCATCAGTCACATTGGTATAATCGATATCAGTTAGATAACCATCATCAGTTAGAAAATGTAACTATTGTCAGTTATATAACCAATGTCGGTTACTATGTTTTTTCTTAAAACATAAACCTGAGAGCTCTTTTTCTAAAGTTCATTGTTTCAAACCCAAAAGAGCTTCAAGGCTAAAAGACATGCTAACATTTTTGTTACAATACCAAGCTTGACATTTGATAAAAACATGTTTTAGATCACCTTTTTCATGCTTAAAAATCAATTACAAACCTTGTTTTGGTGTTTAACAAAAAAATTAGATGTTTATGGTGAATGTTTTCAAAGTTACAACTAAGACCAAGGGGTCAAATGAACACCACCTCATTTTCTATTTGGGATTAAAAAATGAACTCACCTTTGAAATTTTTTGTATTCACTTAGTTGTTTAGATTAAATTTTGTCTGAAAAAAAGAGGGATGTTACATGTATGCTCTTCCATTTATTCCCTTTAGGGAACCCTTGGAATCAAAAGTGTCATTCCTATTGCAAATAGCCTAGTCCAAGGCTTAGAAAGAATGTCATCTAAAGCACTCTCCAAAAACTCATCAAAGTTTAGGTGACCTTAAAAATGACCCTAAAGTCTTTCTCTTATGTCTTTTATTTCATTGCATCTTGGCTTGAGAGGGGGACGTCATTGCCTCCCATGAGTTCTTTAGGGAAGCTTTGACCTGGGGTTTCATCTCTTAGCATTGAATTCATTTGGATCCTAATTGGAGTTGCACATGGGATGTATCTAAATTTTGACATTGCACTACACTGAGAAAACAATAGAATGTAGTGGTTGTAAAAAGGACTAGACCTTTTTATAACTAGTCAATATTGTGGTCACCCAATTTTCATGCTTATCTTTTACATCATTTGACATAAAAGTCATTGTGTAATTGATTCCCCTAGAATGATAAAAAACTTGCTAGTTTAGAAGACCCCACTTTGCCATACCTTGTCAGTTTAGACTTAAGACATTTATTTTTTGTCATTAGCTTACTTGGTCTTGATTTGTGTCTAAAAATGTGTGTTAACTCATTGAACTTAACCAAAACACATTGTCCTCAATTTTTTTGAGCAAGGGAGGCATTACATTGTCCAATTGAAAAATTTGTCTTTTCCTTGTTCAAATTATTATCAAAAACATTATGTCATGTCATCCACTTTGGCATAGTCATGCTGCCCAATTGAGTCTAGATCTTGTACCCAATTTATTTAAATCCTTTATTTATAATCCACATTTTAAATTGAACCTTTCTAACTTCTAAGGGTTGGTGTGTCAGAGTGGGTTCACCATTTATGCACTAAGCTTGTTCTAACTTGGGTTCAATTTCCCATTTGGATCAAAGGTCATTTAGACTCAAAATCACATTATCATCTTGGTGGACTCAAGTCATCTTGTGTATCACTCATGCTTTGAGTCCTAGAAACATATGTTATCTTATTGGAATCATGTAGTGATGTTGTGCTGCCTATTTGGCCTTAGCTTTATACTTAGTGATTCACATATGTTTTTACATCTTGAGTTGTTTAGTCCATTTTGTATTCTTCATAATTCAGAGAGATTTCCTCTAAACTTCTAGGGTCAACGTATCAAAGTTGAAACTAACTTTTACATTACAAGTGTATCATAAAGATCTAGGTTTTGGTGTACTAGTTTTCACCTTGGGTCTTTGAGTTACCTTACCCTCTTTCATTATATATGATTTCAACCTTACAAAAGGTTGAGTAAACTCATGAACCAAATATTATAAATTTTGTATGGTTTCAAACCACCCTCCCTTATAGTCTCATTGGTACTTTGGTTATTTGTTTAAAAGAGAGCCAAAGCATACTTTGTTTGGTTTCCAAGCATTGGTCCAAAGTTAGTCAAACACATATAACAACTCTTTTAGACATGACTCAAAGGTTCACTCATAGTGGGGCCTCTTATGGCCTTAGTTATGAAGATGAGCAATTTTATGATGGTTAAGATAACCCTATTGTTTTTGATGATATCCCCAGAATAGTAGGATCTAAAGATGATTACAATGAATATCAACCCCAAGAATATCAAGATAAATCCCTTATTAGATTGATAGAATCAGGTGCTAGACTACCTTTTGACTTCCCTATAGAACAATTACATACCTTAGAGAAGGAGAACAATGATGGCAAGAGGAAGCTTTTGCATGAATATACATACCTTCTTCCTCTAACGAAGGAAAATAAATACAAAGTTAAAGCCCACAAATCAAGATCTTCTAGCTAAGATTAAGATAATAAGTCAATGATATGCAGATCAAATTGTCACAGACTTAAGTAACTCCCTAGTTTCCACTTCAATTCATAATGATGCTTCAAAAGAACAAAAAAATGTGGTTGAAAGTATGCAACAAATATTAGATGAGGACATTACCATAGTGGATCAAGGTAATCTAAATGAATAGTTAAAGTCACAAGATACCTTACAAAGTGTTCCATTTGACATAGAACATACTTTCTTCAATCATCAAGAACCTCTTGTTACTTTACAAACTCAAAAACCCAAACATACAGTTTGAATTGAGGAAATCCCTCAAGATAATTTGGCTAGTTATTTTCAATCAACACAAAAATTGGTAAATAAACATAGAAATTTCCAAAATCAACAAAGTACAAAACAACCAAATTCAAGGAATGTTTTATAATCCAAGAATCAATGGCCTATATTCTCAACTCAAGGGAAAATTAAAACCAAGTCATGGATCAAAAGGTATACACTTCTTATAGATCCACACAAAAAATTAGGGGCACATTCCACCCCAACAACAACAAAACTAGGGGCACATTCCACGCCAACAACATCTTATTCAATTGACAAATGCACCAAACATGCAAGAATGGAATTCTATGAAGGAAATGAATAATAGAGTCAAAAATAAAAAATTCAATGAGATATACCCATATCCATTTGATTTATCTATTCTCCAAAACCCCTTTCCACCTCATTTTGAGGCACCCAAATTTGACAAGTACAAAGGAAAAGGAGATCCATATGAATACATACAGGCATTCTTCATCTTATGTCAAGAGGTTGCTTATAGTAGTGAGTACTAACTATGATTTTTTTTGTGAAGTTTAGTGGGACAAGCTCTTGATTGGCTACTTAAACTACCCAAGGGATCAGTTGCAGATTGGAATGACTCATCAAAAAAGATCATTAACCATTTCTCATATAATATAGAACATGAATTAACCGTTGTTGACTTATGCAAATCCAAGCAATGTGGTGGTGAAAGTTTCACCACATATTTGCAAAGGTGGAGAACATTGGTAGGCTACTTTCAATATAATTTGCTAGACAAATAATTGATTGATATCTTTGCACAAATTTTGCATCATAAAGTTGTGCATAGTCTACAGTTAGATTATGCTAAATCATTTGAAGAAATTATTGACAAAAGAGTGTAGATTGAGAAAGATCTTATTACTAAGGGCCTTGTTAAGATTTTTTTCAAGGACAAGCATCTAATCAGAATAAATCACCAGTTCAAATAATTATGCAAGATAAGCCTAAGGGCTTTAGCAAAAATAAGAACATAGTTGGAAATGGGGTGACTAAAACAAGACATGTACAAATGGTATAGGCTATGCCTCCAAATGTACAATTAAATCCCCTAAACCCACTACCTACTTTGTAGAAACAACATCCATGAAAGACATTTCATAACAATTTTAGAGTCTTTAGTAAGTTATGAGAATCTATTGAAACAATGTTACAAAAGCTCATTGCAGCTAATTTAATTGTATGGCCAGTATCAAGGCCATTTCCTCAAGATCAACCAAAACCATATTGGTAAAAAAATAATGAATGGTGTAACTTTCATCATGTTGTTGGTCATGGTGCATATCATTGCATTTAATTATGACATATTATTGAGGACTTTATTGAAAGTGGTGAACTAGAAATTAAGTTGGCCCCTAATCAGGACATAAATTAGGATATGGGAATCTACAAAGACCCCTTTCTTCGACATGATCCACCACCACCAATAAATAATCAAAATGGTCACAATCAAGGACAGAGGTAGAATCAGAACCAACAACAAAGTCATAATTATAATGAGCATAATCGAGATCATAATGCCCATACTAATAATGTAGTTTATAACAATGTACCTTATAACTATAATAATACTATGGGATGCATTTTTGTAACCTACATTACCACTATTACTATGAAAATGCATGACCAATCTCATGTTCCTCATAACACGGGACCCATCATTATAGGGTCAACAACCTCTCCCCATAGTAATGCCATGTCGGGTTCACATCATCATGTTGTTACTCCATTTACATGGGTTACTAATCCTGAACAACAACACCTTTCTTTTAATTATAAAGGATCCTCATTGAACCAAAATTATAATAATATAGTTAGTCACCCATGAGTCACCATCCAAGGCCCTTTGCCTTCCTCTTTTAATTATAATAACTCCTTGCCACCTCTAGGTTGTGCAGTCACAACTAGATGCCCGTGAGTTACCATCCAGGGCCCTTCACCCACTTCTTCCATAAAACCCAATGAGAACATTATGCCAATGGTTCCAAATCTAAATATTATCCAAACAAAGACTAAAATAGTTAAATCCACAATTCAAAGGCCTTGTAGTCTAACAGATTAATTAAATAAAACCCCTACACAAATTTCCATATTCGAACAAATGTGGACATCTAATGTCCATAGAACCATCTTCAAAAAAATTTTGAAAGATTCTATTATGCCTAATGATATAAACCTTGATCAGTTCCAGAACCTAGTTGGACACTTGTCTTCATTTTGGCAAATCACATTTGATCAAAAAAACATGTCCATCCTCAGCCCAAACCATAATAACCCACTATACATTGAGATAATCATTACAGATCACAATATCAAGAAGGTTCTTATAGATAATCATTCAGGGTTGAACATAATATCTCTTAAATTGGTATGAAGATTGGGCCACATGGTTAAAGACATTCAACCAAAAACTATTACAATCAAGGCTTATGACAATGTTGAGAGGGAGTCATCTGGTACAATTTGGTTGCTAGTCATGGTTGGGTCTATTTCTCATCACACATTATTTCATATTATAGATATTGAGTTTCCTTATAACATACTTCTTGGTCATCTTTAGATCCATAAAGCATAGATAGTTCCATCTACTCTTCACCAATGCTTTGAGTTTTCCCATGATGGGATCGAGGTTACTATTCCCATTGATTAGTAACCATATCAATACTACAAACATCTTGAAGCAAAATTTTATAATTATAACTATTACCCAGGTTCTGAATTCATTAGAAAGAAGAACAAAACCATCATTTCTCATCCATCTCCATCTAATTATATAGACCCTGGTGATCTAGCCTCTACTTTGGTCTATCCATTTCCTGCAGCACTGGCCAAGTAAGTTATTATTAAAGATGTAGGCGTTTCCATGTACTATCTAAAGGATGTCCTCCATATTGAAAAATTACCAAAATCCCCTAAAACATTTGGTAAGCCTAAAACTTCCTAGACTCTTAACAAACTTGATCAGATTTGGAAACTAAAGAAGAAACAACCAAAACCTCCTATGGTTTTTCTACTTGTAATTACACCAAAGAAAGATTGAGAGGATTTTAACAAAAGAGATTGGTTATGTTCTGAAGGCCTTGCTGATTGTTTTTAGAATTTAAAGTATCTTATCCCTAATAGGATAATGGATCACCTTGACTATACAGGGAATTGCCTTGGCCCACAAGTGCAAGGAATTTTATAATCCTTATCAATTAGAGTTATCAATTAGACTCATGGTATTATATTTAAACCACCAAAGTATGACCTCATGACATTTAATAGTGACTCTTTTAAAGTGATTAATAATAAAATTCCTAGCAGTGACACAACATCCCAGTATAGCCTTTTTAATGAGCTTATTGAATCAAATTTACTTGATTCAAATGTTGTATTGACCATAACGCCTATTAGAGCTTCCCATCCTAATGGTTCTTCCCTTCCTGAAGTAGGACATTATATCTTTACCATTAGCACTTCCCATCCTAAAGCAAACCATCATTGTAACCTATGCCTTTGCCATCCCAAACTCATAGATTGGGATCAACAAAATTTGATCATATGCCTTGATGAGTTCCAAAATGAAAAATTGACTACATAATACATGGGCCTACAAGATGCATTTCCCATTGGTGATCATAAGTAGGGTTTTGATTTTTCATTAGATTCTTCTACCTACTTTGGAGGGTAGGCAAACTTTCTTGGTCATAATAAAGAACAAACATCGAGATCTTTAAGTAAAAACCTCTTTGAGGCACTTGTTGATTAGGGAAAGAGTAAAAACAAAGATAAGCCTTTGAGTGAAATTCTATTTCAGGCACTCCCAAGTGGGAAAGTTTGCTCATCCCCTCAAGATGTAGAAAGCCCATCTAGCCCAAGTTCCATAGCTAGTACAAGTATCTCTTCAGAACAAAATCAAATATTTGAGCTTCTTACTCTTGAGTTTCTAACGGTTTTTACCAATTGGCCTTTACCTAAGAAGGCAAATTTTGATTATTCATATTATCTAGATCTTTGGGAGGAATAACATGAATATATAATAGAGGAAAATGATCATGACCATACATTACCTACAATTATAGAAGATAGATCCACACTCCTTAAGGAGAGCATAATAGAAGTGAATTTAGGAACCCATGAGGATCCCAAAATTGTTTATCTTGGAGCTTCCCTTACTAAAGCAGAATGTGAACATATTATATCCATTCTCAAAGATTATATAAACATCTTTGCATGGGCATACTTTGACATGCCAGGCTTGGACCCAGATTTAATTGTGCATTGTCTTATTGTTGACCCTAGTGCTAAACCAATCAAGAAAAAATTAAGAAAGATGCATCCATGCATCACCCTTTTGGTTAAGGCTGAATTATAAAATTTGTTAGGATCTAATTTTACCAGACCACTAGACTACTTGAATGGGTTTCTAGCATAGTAACAATGAGTAAAAAGACCCCAATCATATATATTTCTACTGATATCCATGATATCAAAAAGCATGCCCTAAATATGATTTTCCTCTACCCAACATCGGCATAATCATCAACTCAACTGCTAGGTATGAGATGTTATCCTTAATGGATAGATTTTTTGGTTACAATCAAATCAAGATAGCCCCTGAAGATCAGCATAGGACCACATTCACTACTCTTTGGGGGATATTTTTTTACTAAGTCATGCCATTTGGTTTGAACAATGTTGAAGCCACATATCAGTGTGCAATGACTATAATTTTCCATGACATGATGCATGACAGTGTCGAGGACTATGTTGATGATATACTAGCAAAATCAAGAACAAGAGTTAGACATCCTAACATTCTCTAAAGAATATTTGAGAGGCTTCATACATATAAAGTCTGCTTGAATCCTAAGAAATGTGTCTTTGGAGTCACATCATGAAAATTTATAAGGTTCATTGTATCACAATGAGGAATCAAAATCAACCTGCAAAGGTTAATGCTATTATGGAAATGCCTCCACCAAACAATCTTAAATAGTTGTGAGGTCTACAAGGAAAGATCCAGTCTATACATAGGTTCATTTCTCAATTGGTAGATAAGTGACACCTATTTACCCATCTCTTAAAGAAATGGGTAACATTTTAGTGGGATGAAGATTATCAGATAGAATTTGCAAATCTTAAAACATACTTGGCCAATCCACCAGTCTTATGACCTCCAACACAAAGAAATCCACTGCTTCTTTATATATCAGGTACAGAACATGCATTGGGGGCACTTTTGGCTCAACATGATGATCATGGTAAGGAAAATGTTGTTTATTATTTATGCTACAAATTGGTAGCCTATGAACATAATTATATTCCTATTGAGAAGGCATGTTTAGCTATAGTGTTTTGTACTCACAAATTGTGACATTATATGCAAAATGACAAAACTATTATTATAACCAAGGTAGATCCTCTCAAATTCCTCTTATCTAAAGAAGTTCTTCAAGGATGCATAGATAAATGGATTATGCTCCTCAATGCATTTGATATTGAGTACCAAAATCAAAAGGCAATCAAAGGACAAGTTCTTGATGACCAACTTGTAGAATCTCCTATTATGACCACTCAACCTCTCAACTTTGACCTTCCAAATGATTCTATCATGATGATAGAACAAGCATCACAAAAACCTAAATAGTGGATGATCTATTTTGATGGATCCTTCACATCCCAAGGGTTTAGATATGGCATATTGTTGATCACACCATAGGAGGATCTAATCCCTAAAGCATTCCATATATAATTTCATTATATAAATAATATGGCTGAATATGAGGCATTGGTTGCAAGGCTCCATCTTGCTATATAGTGGGATATTCAAAGCTTAAAGGTCTATGGAGATTTGTAGCTAATCATAAATTAGACAACTAACCAGTATAAAATAAGGGATGATAAGCTTATTCCTTATAATAAAATTGTCGATAACCTCAAAACACAATTTAAATCTCTACAATTTGAGTTAGTTCTATGAGTCAACAATAGATCTATTGATTCCATGGCAACAATTGGTTCCATGATTCAAATGCATGATAGTGCTAAAGAGTATCAGTTCTTAATTGTAAATCTTCTTTAGTCGGCACATATTCTATCAAATTTAGAGAGGATAGACATTATTTTTGATCCTAATCCCACATCTAAGCTTACATGGTACCAAGATTTTTATAACTATTTTCATAGTCATGTATTTCCTACCAACCTTTCCAATAACCAACAAAAACTATTCTTTCATCACTTAACATGTTATATCCTCCTTGGAAACATGCTTTATCATAAAGGCTATGATAGAATGCTTCTTTGTTATTTATCTTTGGGAGAATCCAAACTAGCACTAAAGGAGGTTCATGAAGGAATGTGTGGGGCCCATACCAATGGTCTAGTCCTAGCAAAGAAACTCCTCAGAATAGGCTATTATTGGACCAAAATAGAGATAGATGCTTATAATTATGTAAATAAGTGTGTTCTTTATTAGTACCATGGCAACTTGATACATGCACCTTCTTTACCATTACAGCTTATTACAACACCATGGCCATTCTCAACATGAGGTCTTGATCTCATTAGGAAAATTAACCTGACATCTTTATATGGCCATAAGCATATTTTGACTACAACCAAGTACTTTACCAAGTGGATTGAGGCCATTCCTCTCACTTATGCTATCGGGAAACAAATATCCAAATTCATTCATTACCATATCATATGTTGATATGGCATCCTAACCCATATTATATCTGATAATGGTAGATCCTTTATGAACTAAGATGTGAAATATCTTTGTGCAAAATTCAAGATCAAGCACAAGAAATCCACTCCATATAACCCATAAGGCAATGGACAAGCTGAGGCATCAAATAAAGCCATTCTAGCCATTTTAAAGAAGATTGTCAATGATGTTAGCCATAATTGGCACTTGTAACTCTTTTATACCCTTTGGGCTTATAGAACCAATCATTGCACCCTAACTAGAACTAATCTATACTCCCTTGTTTTTAGCACTAAATCTATCATCCCGATCAAGATTGAGATCCCATCATTAATAATATCACTAAAGCACATTAAAGATAATGAAGACTATAGAGCCTCATGACCACACAAACTAGAGATTATTGATGGTAAACATTTGGTTACCTTAGAAAAATTGTAGGCCTATCAGAATAGATTGCACAAAAGCTAAAACAAATGGTTTCTCCCTCAAGAATTTGAGATTGGTGACTTAGTTTTGAAAGATAACTAGAAGAATATGAATTTTGAACACAAAAATAAAGGTAAGTTTCAACATAATTGGTTAGAGCCATATATTGTCATAGCAAACTATGGATCAGGAGCATATTGATTAGCTAAATCTAATGGTGAAGAACTTTTAGAGCCCATGAACATAATACACCTTAATAGGTTCTACACATGAATATATTTGAACCATTATCTATAAGACCCCTAACTTGGGGGAAACTTATGCTATCATAATTTTATCCCACCCTTTTATCTTACCTTGGACACATTTTATACTACCCCAGTCCACTTTTCATGATTCTTGATAGTAAAGGCTTTGAATCCTTGGTACTCTAAACATATTCTTTATCCCATTCTGGATTGATCTCTTCAAGAAGCATATTCTTTATTATGTCTAAGGCATGTTATAAGCTTGAAAACTTTTTATCCCTTGACTAATTATGATCTCAAATATGTTTCATGAACATTATGAACATCCTCAGCAGTATTTATACAAAGTAGTTTAGCCAGGATAGTATTGTGCAGCTTCAGATAAGTAAATAGAAACATTTTCTCAATTCTAGACTGTTACTACACTGTTACAAATAGGTGAATGTAGATACTTCTTTTTTACTTTAGATTACACATTATTCTATATCACATTTTCTACTCTTTATTATTTTATCAAGATCCTCACTCTCACTAATTTGTGAGCATGGGTTGTTACAGCCAGCTTAGCTATCTTATTGGAACCTCTACTCTTAGGACATGCATCTCCTCAACTAGATGGTCCCACCTTATGCATATTTTATCTCAAAAACACCAAAAACATTAGAAATAGTTTGAAAATACCAAAAACATCATAACATGATCCATAAAAGAATAAAAATACTGTCTCACACTTCTATACATTTGTACATTCTTATTCCACCATGCTACACTCTTGTTATTTTGCAATCATAGAAACACAAGTTCATTTCATCTTGTCCCATGCACTTGCCATTTTGAAGGATCATTCTTTCTCATCTCATCAACTTATTTTTTCTAGACCATTCTCATTTGTTTAATGTATATTCCATTTCTTTTATAACATTAATCATGTTGGTCTGATCATCATTTTTCTTCTATCCCCTTTTTTGGGAGAACTACATTTGGCTTAAAGTTCATGTTGGAACATGCATCCATGGAACTATGTAAGCAGCGTCCACTTTTCTTATACATCTAGAGTTAGCTCGACCAACCCCTTCCTTTTCTTCTCTTCCCCCATTTCTTTTATCATTGTTCCTCTTTAATTAGGGAATATTTTTCATGTCATTATTCTTTGTTATGATGTGGTGGAAAGTAATGCCTCTACCACACATGCATGAACATTTGTCTTTAAACCACACGAACTTGGCTTTTTGTTTGTGTGTTTATTTGAGTTCTCTTGGTGTTTCGTTGTTTTCTTGGTGTTTCATTGTGTTTTCACACCTCTTCTTTTATTTATTCTCCTTTTCTCTTTTTATTACTTCTTGTCTCATCTTGGGTTTGTGTTTCCTTGATTATTTTTGCTTATCTCTTTTATGTTTCAGAACATCTTGATGATTCACATGGCTCTTGATTGTTTAAATCTTGATCCTATGTTATTACATTATTCTTGGACCATTTTTTTCATTTGGTTATTGCTGGTGTCTTGTTTTTTGTTTAAATTTTGCTTTTCTTTTTTGTGTTCAAGAATGACTTGATGGTCCACCTGGATCTTGATTATTCATATTTTGGTCTCATGTCATTAAGATGTTCTTGCCTTTTGTTTTTAAACATTTTTTTCCTACTTAAAGTCTTGATTGATCATATCATGATTTCAAGTTAGGTTCATTTATGTTTATCTTTTTATTTGTATTTGCTTTTTAATTTAAATATAAATCATTGTAACTCTAATTTTGGTCATTATTTTAAAATTATCCTTAGTTATAGATATTCACATTTGAACTAGGTCAGTGGAATTGGAATCTTATGTCATTCTAAGTTATTCATACTTATGATGCCTAATTTATTTTTCTACAACGAGCACTTTATCCTCAGGTCTCAATGTCTTAACATCAACATCAGTTTTGATGAACGATTCTCAATAACACTTTGCAAAACCTAGGCTCATGATATGGAATTAGGCTTCTAGGTAACATACATTTAGGCTTATTTTTCTATGCTTAGATGTGCATATCTT
The DNA here is from genome assembly GCA_037957365.1 of Torreya grandis. Classification (NCBI taxonomy): domain Eukaryota; kingdom Viridiplantae; phylum Streptophyta; class Pinopsida; order Cupressales; family Taxaceae; genus Torreya; species Torreya grandis. Next base: position 4,800,443 of record JARHVA010000605.1, on the reverse strand, counting down.
TACATATATTGTGAGTCTAATCAATTCTTGGTCATTTTTCATTATTCCTCATTTCATTCTCTCTCAAACTTGGGTGAACTACATTGGCCTGAAGTTCATATTAAAAAATGAGTCCATCAAACTATGTAGGTAGCACTCAATTTATATTTAGGTCAGATCAGTGATATCCATTCTTCTTTTCATCTCTCTCATCACTTTGTGCATTCGCATATGCTTGGTTTTATATGGATTTATAAGCCATTACACCATAGCATGTACACTTATGCTCACTCACTTTAACCCATCTTTTTGGTTATATCCTTGAGATATTTTGCTTGCCAATTGCCCATGCTAGGGCACAACATCTAAACCACATTTGAATCAAATCAGATCATAGTGGCAAATCACTATTTATTCTTTATCAATGATAAATATTCACCCTATTAGGGAAAAACTATTTTATCATGATCACATTTGCTCTACTAGAGTATTTCTTATTATCTTCTCTTTAGATACCCTGTTCTAGTGGTGCTTCCCTTCCTCAAGTAGAATGCTCTCTCTTTTCCTATAATTCCAAGATCTCCACACTAATGCCTATGATGGAAATATTTTAGTGTGCAACTTATCTCAAGATTGATTAATACTACAAGCACATAGCTTGTAATCTCGAATTGGGTATGTTTATAGTGTGTCCCTTATATTTATGGATTGTATCTTTCCTATTCCCCCTATCTCTAGGGCCTATTATAATTCTAATTATATTTTGATCATTGATGGTAATCATGTGTACAAGCATTAACTCATCTGGATGTGATCTATTCCATGGGTTAACCTCTCACTTTCTCTCTCTTTTTGAGAGTCCATCCTTCTCTTTCATCCTAGTATATCCTCTTGAGGGGGCATCATGGGTTTGTTTCAATTTATTCTTGACAACTCTTTTCTTTGAAAAGACATTGCTTCATTTGAATGTCTCACTATGCTTTCTCAAATAGGGACAAAATGTAGACATCCAATTCCTAACACCATTTATGTTAAAATTGTCAATCTTACTCAAATTGCACTCAAATGCACATTTTAGGTCAAAATACATAAAACACCCTAAATGGTTTAAACTTGTCACTTACAAGTGCCAGTTTAGGTCAAAGTATCCCTAAATAGGGCAATGCATTTTATGGGCCAGTTAACTTTGATCAGATCATTTTGAGTCAAAATGATAATTTTGTCATTTAGTGTTCTAGATCACTTTTTATTCTAATTTATTGGTACATGTCATGTACCTTTGTTATTTGGTGTTGGAAACATCCTAAATGGGAATACAAATCCAATGCATCTAACATCAGCTCTAAGTTCCTCTCTAGTCAAATTACAACCCAATAATATGAATTTTTAACCATTTTGATTAATTGAGGGCCAATTTTCAAATAATTTCACAAATGTTGATTAACCTTATTGAAGGCTAATTAATCAAAATCAAGAGCTTAAGTGGATTTTCCATTAGAGTTGTTGAATATTTCTTTTTCAAAATTGATTCCTATTAACTACATCATTAGGTGACATCATTTATTGGAAAGACATCCCTAGGCCATAAATGCCACAAATATCAAGATCATGGGTCACCCATGCCTATTTAATGCATCCCATGCCTCTTTAATTCCCTTTCTTCCAAGGTAATGATTAATATAAGTATGGATTTAATTCCAAATATTAGGATTATCCATGGCCACACATCTCAATATTGAGATGGATGGTCATGGTTGATCCTGACCAATCTCAAAAATCTATAAATAGAAAGGCCATGGACATGAATTTTAAGCTTGAATATTACAAATTTATAATGTTAAATTGTTTCTACAATCCTTTGCATTTGATCATTGATTTTGTTTGCAAAATTCATTAATAGACTAGTTTAGTGATTTGGAATCATGAGCCTAGGTTTTATGGAGTGTTCTTGAGACATTGGAGGAGTTTGCCACCTTTATTGACAAAGACAAGGATGTTTGATCAAGGGAGAACATGATTTTGAGCCATATAGGTATGGTGAATCCATTTGGGAAGGTAATATGATGTTGCTTTCTTTCATTTTATTTCTTGTTATCCTTTGTAATTCCCATAGGAATAGATAGGCTTAGTTAGTTAGTTCTTTACGCATTTTTTATTATTTATAGACTAATGTTTGACTAACTTACTTTGTAATCCTCTCTACAATATGGCTTGGAATGCATGTATTTTAGGGGATCAGTATGGGTGACCATGTAGGTTTTGTGATTTAAGAGGTAATGGCAGAGCTTAAAGGTTAAAAAGACCAATGCAAGGAAAATCTTTTTGGTATGGGTATATTAAGTCTTATAATCAATAAGTGTGTGGCTTATGTATTAAATTTCATGTTCTTGATGGTGACCATCTTGATGTGCAATCATAGCACCCAAAAAATGGCTTGTTGTAGAGATGTAAAGGTAAAAAGGCTGATTTTCCTTAGGTGGAATAAGAACTAGTGGAGAAAAGAGATACTATTTGAGTGCATCAAAAGCTTCCTGGTAATCTGTATTCCAATGTAAGGAGACATATTTTTTGAGGAGATGGTGAAAGGGTTGGAAATGATCTAAAAACTAGGAGATGAAGTGACAGCTTGACTGAAGTTTGCCTTATAGGTTGTAGAGTTGTTTAATAATAGTAGGTGGGGGCATTTATAGTATTACTTGAACCTTAGCAGGGTCAACTTCAATACAATGAAGAGAAATGATAAAGCCTAAAAGCTTACCTAAAAGGACACCAAAGACACATTTATTTGGGTTTATTCTAACATTATATTAGAGGAGATGAGTAAATATGATTTTGAGAATCGTCAAGTGATCTTGGCAAAGTTTAGACTTTCTAAGTAAGTCATCCACATAGTCTTCCATAATTTTGTGTAATAGATCATGGAAGATGTAAGTCATAGTGTATTGGTAGGTGGCACTAGCATTATTTAGACTAAAAGTCATGAGCTGATAACAGAAAGTCCCCCATAGGGTAATGAAATTTATCTTGCATTGATCCTCAGAAGAAACCAAGATTTAATTATATCCTAAGAACCCATCCATAAGTGATAACATCTCATGGCCATTTGTTAGATCAACAAATTGGTCAATACATAGCAATGGGAAGTCATCTTTTGGACAAGTGAGGTTTAGGTCATGGTAGTCAGTGTAAATGTAAATTCCTTTGGTTGCTTTTGTGATAGGAACAATATTGAAAACCCTTTGTGGTTTATTGATGGGTTAGATAAAGTTAACAGAAAGGAGGTGTTGGATCTCTTCTTTGACAAGGAGAGCAATACGAGGATGCATTTTATGAATCTTCTACTTAACAATTTTAGCACCTTGATTGGTGACAATGTTATGGGTGATGATAAAGGGGTCAATACCAGGCATGTCATTATAAGACCAAGTGAATGCTTTTCTATGGTTATTAAGAAATGTGGCATAATTAGCTTGCTCAGAGTAATTCAAAGATTGGTCAATCTTGAGGACATGGGGGTTATTGTGAGAAGGCAAATTGATGTCAATGGTTGATTCATTTAACATAGCTTATGTTTTGTATAGGAGTGATCATTAGATATAGAAATCATCTATACCCATGTATGTGAGAATAGCATCATCATCTTGACATTGGAAATGTTAATAGTGGAAGAGTCTTCATTAATCATTTTAGGATGAACGAGAGGAAGGGACCTTGTTTCCTTACCCTAGTGATAGGTGAGAGGCCCCAAATGGATGGCATTTATTGAAAAAAAATTAAGAGGTATATATACCTCTAATTCAATAGGTGATGGTGGAGAAGGAGAGACCAGATCTTCAATAATTGTTACATAGTAAGTTTTGGTGAGTTTAGTTAGTTTGTCATAACCCACTCCATGCCTCTTTTTGGAATTTTTAATGGTTTTACTAGTGAGATATTTAATGGGCATATGAACACCCTGCTCATAATGACCCAAACCAAATCCTTTCCAGGCACACCTATAAAGATAGGTGTGAGCAAAACTAAGATTTCTCAGGGAAGAGAAGTTATAGATAAATAGTTGTGGTGAAGAGGATGGATTGTCGGTAGAAGGAGCCTGATCAATTCCCCCATATGTGAAATTAGTTTAAAGGTTAGGGGGCATAAGGGATGACCATCCCAATATAAGGATCATAATTTGGGTGCATATGAATCTTTCAATACTCTTGTGGATTATGGAACATGTTGAGCACCAACAAATGATATTCTCTGAGTGACAAACATTTAAAAGTTTCCTCCATTAGATCTTTGTCAGGAATTTGTGTTATTGGTATCTATGTAGTCAAGGTAGTGGACCTTGTGGAAGCTTTAGAATTATCATTCAAATAAGGTAATGTATTTAATGGAATGATAACATCATTAGGACTATAATTCATGTTGTATGTTTTAAATGGAGGTGGGTTAAATGGTATAACATGCACTTGCCCATTGTGCTCAAACTTGACATAGTGGTGTAAAGTTGAGGGTATACATGCCATAGCACCTATCCAAGGTCATCCAAGTAGTATGTTATATTATAACTCTCCTTCTACAACATAAAATAGTTCAAGAATTGTGTGAAGACCTATACAGATATGTAAGACAATAGTACCCACCGTAGTAGCTATGGTATCATTAAAGGAGCAGAGCACCGCATCGGTTTGAGACATGAAATTATTAGGAAGAGCTATCTATTTGTAGGCATGGGTGAAAATAATATTAATACTAGCTCCCCCATTGATCATGACTCTTTTGACATGAGTTTGATCAATATATGCAGTAATAAAAAGGGAAAAATCTTGATCTTCAGGGTGTTGAGGTAGAATTTCCAAATTACTGAAAGAAATCAAGGAGATGGAATTAAGAGATATAACCAAAGATGTAAGAGGTTGGGGATCATCAGGTTGTACCTCAACCACTTATAAGGCACTTATCAAATCTTGATGGTGTTGGGGTGAGGTTTGGATTAATTCGTACAAGGACATTTTCATAGGAGTTTGGTGAAGTTGTTTCACCATTGATCTTTGAATAACATTTGAAGATGTTGGTTTCAAGACACCTAAGATGGAAATATTAGGATTTAAAGGAGGAGTGTTTTTGGAGAATGGATGAGCCCAAGGGGTAGTGACCTTTTCCTTACCTTTATCTTTTTGATTTTGTGACCACATGGCCATATTAACTATGTTGATCTGAAACATAGGTGAAGAAGGTGGAAAAGGGGGTACGATAACATCTTTGGGTTTGAATTTAGGTGGAATAATATGAGGAATTATGGATGTCAAAGGTGGAATAATAGGAAGGTTAAAAATATTATCAACAAAGAGAGTGTCAACATCAAAGTGTTGTCAAATGACTACTATGAGAGATTTACAACTCTAGGTATCATGTCCAGGTGAATGATGATATACACACACTTATGTATCATTAAACTAAGATGTCTTCAATCTAATAGGGCTATAAGGTTTCATGGGAGGAAGAATTATTATAGAAGATTGCAACAACTAATGTAGTAAAAAGTTGTGAGAGCCTGTGAGTGGGCTAGCACTTGTTGTGGTAATAGGAGTGGACACCATCTTTTGTTTAAAAGTTGTAGGGGTGATTTTACATGGTGCCTTGTTTGGTAGTGGTGGAGTTACATGTTTTGTTGATACTTTCTTGGTGTTAGGTATCATGGTGTCTAATGTGAAAGACCTACCAAGTGGTAGAGGTAGTATTGGAGGTAAATTAGCCTTTTGTTTCACTTGGATCAGTGATACTCTAACTAAAGTAGAGGGGTACAATCCCAAAATTGATGGTAAAGTTGAGGGTTGAAGAGGGAAGAATTGGTGAGATCTAGGAAGCTTAACATTTTTTTGTAGTTTAGGCCATGAAAATCCAACTTGTGGTTAGAGAGTTAGATCTAATTTCACTTGTGGATAAACTAGATTAGAGATAAGATGTATGCCTAAAAACTTGATCTGCTTTAATGTGGTAGATGCCTATGAGGGTGAGGGTTCTAATATAGATGGATGAGTTTTTAGTGACTTTGGTGAAGAAGATATGGCTTTGTCAAAGACATTAGGGTAAAGGGTAGTGAGAGGGTTTGTGGTAAAGGTTGACACTCATTATGTAGGATAAGTAATTTTAAGTTGGTCCCAAAATTTCATGTGATCTAGCTTCGTGGAGTCAAAAAATTCTAGACTTTTCACCAACCGTGATAAGGGTTTAAATGAAGCTGATGTAGGCCTTACAGTTTCTTCTTTAGAAGGTTGAGGTGATTAAGAAAGAGGGAAATTATTGGTCTCTGATACCTCAGGCCAAAGATGAGAAATATTCGTAATAGGGTCTTCTTTGATAGAGATAGGAGAAGAGGCATGGTCTTCCATGGGTGGAGGAGAGGTAGGTGAAGAGGGTTATTCGAGGGGATAGAGCATAGGTATAATTGCTCCCTCAACATGTGGGTGAGGAATAGGTAAAGTATGATCTTTCATAGGTAAAATAAGTGGTAAAAGTAGTAAAATTGGAGTAGGCATAATAGGTCTCTCGTCTAATGTAGGAGTAGATAACACTGTATCTTCTAGGTGCAAAGGTGGAGTGGATGGGGTATTACTCTCTATCAATGGAGGAGAGGTAGGTGAAGAGGGTTCCTTAAGATGGCATAACATAGGAATGATGTTCCCCTCAACATGTGGTTGTGAAAAGGGTAAGGCATGGTCTTCAAGTGGTAAGAGGATAGGTAACATTGGTGTAAAAGGAACTAGCAATACATGCTCCTCTGATGGCAAAAGGAGTGGTAAAGGAGGCTCTTCCTCATGTCGGAGTGGAATAGGGGAAATAGGATCTTCTACCTAAAAAGGAAGAATGGGAAAAATAAATGCCATTGACTGTAGGGGAGGAGTCAATAAAATGGGTGCCTCCTGTTATGGGAGATGTTGAACTAGAGGTAAAGGAAAGACCATATTAACCATATGGATATTATGATCACATGAGTTAATCATAGTCTGAACAATATTTTGATTGGGTGAATGGTTAGGAAAATGTTGTTTGAACACATCCATGTTTTGATTAGTGGGTGCATCAGGATTATCCAAGATGAGATCACCCATATCAAGCATGTCTTGAACAATGTTCTTGAATGTTTTACAATTATTAGAATTGTGGCCTTTAACTTGATGGTAGCCACAAAACTCATCCTCCTTGCACTAAGTTGGAATAGGATGGGAGGGGTCAAATTATATAAGAAGTTTAATTTGATAAAGGGTTATGATACCTTGTAATATTTTTTCCAAAATGGAAGTGTATGACTCCCCAATGGGAGCGTATTATCTTTTTTCATACCATTGTTGGAATTATTTGGTCATATTTTGGGAAGTCAAAGAATTAGGTTGGTTTGTGGTTATGGAAGAAGCTGATTTAATGACTACCATGTTGGTAGAGCCTTTAGATTTTTAGTTGGAAGGAGAAGTTTTAGAAGAACAGGAGTCATTTGATTTGGAATTAGCATTCTTACTGTGTAACTTGACTCTACCTTAGCCTATATCTAGAATATTGAGTTTTTGTGCCATTGTAAAGGCCTCATCAAATGTGTAGAAAATTTGTACTCAGAGTGTGGATGAAATGTGTTTAGTACATGACCTCAAGAAGAGCTCAATAAGCTCAGGTTGGGGTAAGGAAAAGGACAGTTGATTGATCAAGCCTCTCCAATGAGCAATAAAATCTGTGATAGACTCATCATCAAATTTTCTAATAGAATAAAGGTCTATAATGGAACCCTTTTTAAAATGTTAATAGAGAAATGGTCTAGGAATATTTGTGCAAGTTAAGTAAATGAGAAAAGGGAGTGCTGAGTTATAGAGCTATACCAATCTAGGGCAGCACCCAAAAGAGGCATAAGAAAAGTGTGAAGTAATAATGCATCATTATGCCCTATTAAATAATAAGCATGTCTAAATTCTCACAAATGTTGTTGTGGGTCCTCTTTACTCTAGAAATGAGTAAATTTGGGGAGTTCCCATTGGCTTGGATAAGAGTGAATATGCACATAAGTATGGATGGGTTCATTGCATATCTGATCATAAAATAACGCATTCTTTGAACTCAAAATAGATGTCTCTAGATTAGACATCTTGTCCATCAGCAATGAGGTCAGGAATGGGATAGGTTTAGGAGATACCCCCTACGCTATAGGGAACCTAATAGGAAGTAGAGGAAGTGTATGACATAGCTTGTTGAGGTTGTGTTAGTGCAACATAAGGATAATGAGTCATAGGTTGGAGGTGGAAAGAAAAGGGGCTTGTCCCATTAGGTTAGAGATTATATTTTGGTTGGATGTTATTATTATAGGTTGGGTTATTGGCATGGTTATAATAGATGAAGGGTGAGTCATAACTTAGATAATTATAGGTGCAAGAGTAGATGAAATAGGTACCACCAAATTTTGAAATGGGGTGAGACTTGACTGAACTACTTGTGGTTATGAAAGTAGGGAAGTCACAATAGGATTTAGGTGGGATTGGGCAGTTGGTGATGCTAAAATTTGGACATTGTTTATGCTTGGGTTACTTGTTGAAGCAATCATTTGAGTAACCATGGAGAAAATAGTGGAGACAATTAAAAATAAAGGTATCTCCATTAGAGAGTTTGTCATACCATATAGTGGGTCACTCGAAGAATTGTAGGTTCAGTGCATGATAAGGTAATGCTAAAGGGTTACCACATTACGATCAATAAATTTAGAAAAATATTGATCTCCTTCAAGCACAATGGGAATTTGGTTAGTATTGGGAGCATGCTCTGTATCTGAAGTATGCTCCATGATAGAATCAACAACAAGAGGGGAAGATGGAAGTAGTTGTTGGCTTGCATAATTGGTAAGAATTTTGGCTTGGGCTCACATCAATACCATATAAGAAGAAGTATAAATAGTCTTAATACTCTATATTAGTGATAGAATAAGTAAAAATTAGGTTTAGGTGTAGGCAAGTAGGTTATTTTAGCTTGTTATTTTGAGTAAACTAAAATTACACAGTCACCGATGTCAATCACTTGATCGATGTAAGTAGTTAAAGTTTGTCAATGTTAGTAGAATTAACTGATGTTGGTAGGTTAAAGTCTACTAATGTCAGTGGAATTAACCGATGTCAGTCACTGTGATATCTTGGGAGATAGAAAATCCAACATTTTAGAAACATAGAGGTAGAATCTAGGTAAAATAGAGGATGTAAGAAGTCTATGTAATAAGAAAGAACACTTAGAAAACCTGATATAATAGGTTATACAACCTGAATATTACAAATAGTGTTAATTTTGTGAATCAATGGAAAAATGTCCTAACCAACTCGAAAATATAGAAGGAAATAGAAAAGCAAAAAAAGAACATATAACCACTAATTATTAACTCCTAGAGATTAATTTTAGTCTCATGTTGGCTTATTCCTTAATTAGATAGTGAGTAGAATTTAGTTAATAAAGGTAATAGAAAGCAATCTAGAGCTAGTTTCAGGTTAGTTTTAGTGCTCAAGAGGAAATCTATGTTAGACTAGGTACGTGGCTTGTTATAAGAGCTTGCTCCCAACACTTCATAAACCTGAAGCCAAGTCAGGCTGCTTAGCCAAAATATACCTTCTGCCTAGATTTTATACTCTACCAGAGAATGGAGTGGGTTCTCCCATTGGTGGTGAAATCCAAGTAGGATACCCAGGTAGGGTAAGGTGATCCATCAGGGAATGAAATCTCAATGGGCCTTATCTCAAGTGAGTTTAGATGTTTGTTTCTATGAGTTTGATCTGGTTGTGTAACGTAGGTGTACTACAATTCATTTATAACGTCTATAATTAACTAGGTGAGCTAATATGTAGCAAGCAAATAATGAAGTGTAGTAAGTTTTCAACCCAAATCTGAAATATTGAGATTCAAATGAAAATAATGATGAAATAGGTGTAGATATTGAAATTCACTATCCTAATGTGCATGCAAGAAAGAAATAAAGAAGATATTTTTCTAACTTGTAAGAAAAATGATAAATTGCTTTTAGAGGCAAAGATAAAAGAAGAGTGGCAAGGAAGAAGAAATTTTAGTTTATTGCCCTTAAAGAGAAAATAAAATGTTGAATTCTTTGCTTTGAGGGAGAAAAGAAGGAGAAAGTGTAAGAAATGAAATTTTCACTATAATGCACCTATATGAATGGTTAAAATAAGCAACAAACCCAAGGAAAACTCCAAGGTCCCATCGGGCGTGCCAAAAATATTTTGCTAAAATTGTGTTTATTTGAAGTCTAAAGAAAAATAAAGAAGGATAGGGATAAGTGATTAGAATGAACCTAGATTGGTTTGCATGCCGTATCCAGATGTTGTAAGCACTCCTCTTTGACTGGAGAAGACTACCTACAGGTAATAAAGCACTACCACAAAAATATTTATTAGTAGATATATGAGTGGGATGCCAAGCTATGCACTTGTTTTAGGAAGTGTCAAACTTCCTTAAGGATGACAGTCAACTTTTGAGACACAAAAGATTAATAAATAGCAAAGAGAGAGTAAAAGAGAGATATGTTACCATTGTTCACAACCTGAATGCAGTAGAGAGTAATAGAGTGTAGGTGGTATATTCAGTTTGTATTTTAGAAGTTTTATAGGTAGGTTTTAGAGAATTTACTAAATTTCCATAGTTATCAACATTGTTTAGGCTACCTAGGTTGACAATAAAGTGTGACCGATATCGGTTGGGCGACCAATGTCGATAGGGGAAATAGTTTTTTATGAGCTTGTAGAAGGCATTTCTAAGTTTGGGAAATGGTTTTGGTCAGGTTTGGAAGGTTGGGGAGAGTTGTGAGAGAGAGAGAGTATTATTTGGATGGGTCTGGTCGAAGGTTTGGTGTGTTGGGATAAGGGGAAATAAGTAGGAAAGCTTTATAACTCCTTCACAAGGGTTCAGTCAGGAACGCATAAAACAATAAACAATAGATATAAAGTGATTATAAAGTAACTACTTAAAGACTTACTAAATAAGTGATGTACTTAGATGAAAATGTGATTGAATGATAAGTGTTGAATGGATAGCTCCTATAAAGCTTTTTGAACCAATGCCTTGAATAGAGAAAACAAACGTGTGCTACTAATTCTCAAGAGCTTGGTTCTTGATTTAGATTGACTTCTACAAGGTAACAGTAAGCCAAGATGTGGAAAGTTGGATGCCAAAATCTTGTATACAAATAAAAATGAATTTTCTTGATTTCTATTGACCTGAACATTAGTTTGGAGTTTGGCTTAAGTGACTGACATCGGTGATCCCACCGATGTCGATTGTTGGTTGACCAACGTCAGTGGAATGAGAATAGGTAAAAGAGCTATTTTTAGCCTATTTTCTATTTTTTCTCATGTCAAGTGTGGTATCCATTAGGAAACAGTAGAAATGGGAGTTTCAGAAGGACATAGTTGATTACGAGTTTATTTTTGGGGTGAGATCAAGTCATCGGTAGTTAGGATAAGGGGACTAAGTCTTGAGGTGACTTAGAGGGAAAGAATTAGTCTTAGGATGAGGTGGCTAGGTAAGGTGGCATAAGTGGTTTTTAATTAACTTAATTAAATATTTTAAATTAATTAAATGTATGAGGGGTAAAAATAATGGGTTAGGAAGGATAATTATTATTATTAAAAATGGGGCTCAAGGGGGGTTTCGACACAAGGAGTTACACACGTGTGACATAATTTTGGTGTCTACAATGTTTAAGGTTGTATGTTTCTGGTTATCCAATGGATGAGTTTCCATATGAAAAATCAATTGCAACTTAGAGTTCTCCTACTAAAAGAAGAGGAGTCTCTAATACAACTACCAAAGAAGATATTAAAAATGCCGCTAAGACAATACATACAAATGTCAACAATGAAGCACGTGTTGCAAATGGGTAGTTCCATCTACCCGAGTTTTATTTTGTATGTATTTCAAATACACTTGAATTAAATTTAGTTGTGATATTTTTTTTATTATTTACTGAACAATATTTTCTCTTTAATTCATTAATCAATTATGTAGCAAGTAGTCTTGTATTGAATAGTTCTTCATATGCTCAATTATGTTATTTATGAATGTCTTAATTAATTTCTTTACCAATAGTATGTATAACACTTACACTTCAATATGAAAGGTAGATGGACATGTAGTCCCTTAATAAGTTAACAATTATCCATTCTCATTTCAATCAAATTAATTTATTTTCCCAAAAATCCAATCATAAGAACATTTTACAACAAAACAAATTAAAAATAAATACTCATATTTTAAAAAAAATATATCATACATATAGTATACCTAAATTAATTTTAAAAAAACATTAAATTTCAAGATAATATATAACACATCATCAACTACAATCTATCTAAGAAGTAAGAGTCCAATGCATCTTCTAAAATCCATATATATAATATATTGATTTTGAAATTGATTGTCTTAGAATATTACAATATTTCCACTATAAATAAATAGTACAATAGACATTGATTCATTATTTTTTAGTTTCCTATGAAGTGTCTGCCTACTTTTATATTATAGAAGGCACTTATTTTCTATGGCTTGTATCATCTTTTAGGATTTCTAATTGGAGAATATCCTTTGATGTAGCATTAATGTTTTCAATATTTACATTTTCATCCTTTGTTGCATCTCCAATAGAAAGAAATGAGGGATCCACAACATATTTTTTCTTAAACAAAATTTTTAGATCCAATCCATGGTCCTTGATGATTTTCTTCAATTTATTATTTTGTTTATTCAACAAAACAAGTTTTTGTTTCAAGGAAGTAGCTGCATTTAAACTTTTCTATGTTATTTAGAGGTGCACTTCGAGTACTTTCACTTGATTCTTCAAATTATCATATTTTGAATACAATTAAATGATGAATATTAATTAGATAAAAAATTACAAGAATAAAATGTAAATGATAAACAACTAATAATGAGGATAACTTACCACATCTTTCCCCTTTTTTGCATCAACAATAACCACAAGGATTTTGTCTTTTACCCATTTGTTGTAGGATGCCCAGGCCTTTGTATTTAAATTCTAAAGCCTATTTAACATTATATCTAAAACTTTATCATTATGATCATTACTAATAGTCACTACTCCAAAAATAACCTGATCTAATAAAATATCATTTTTTTTTGGTTGATTTTCAACTAATTTGTATAATTGGTTACATTAGGAGTGATTGTGAAATTGAGATTTTATTTCTCATATCAATCCTTTAGCTCTTACCTCTCATATCCTCAAACACTCAATTTCACTAAGAATAATTTCTTTTACATATGCAATTGTATTATCCACCAATAAATTATGTAATGGAAAAATGGTAATCTCATCATCAATCTTAGTAATCTAAGGATCAGGTTGGGGAGGGGGTGAGCTAGATCCTGGAGAGACATGTGTTGGCAAATATTGAGAATCACCTTTTGGTCCCATTGGTTATTATCACTAAATAATATCATGGGGATTGAAAAAATTATATCAATCCCCACTCTCCATCCCCAAAAACTCATCATCAATATATATATATATATATATATATATATATATATATATATATATATATATATATATATATATATATATATATATATATATATATATATGTTATAAAATAGTGGTCTCTAAGCTGGGCATACTACCAAGAGAGAAGTTTGAAAAGTGTGGCATTATCAAATGGATAGTGTCACTACTTGGTGCCAAAAATGACAAATGTTTTCCCCTGGTAATAACTTGGCAGGCTAGTGGTGGTGTAAAATGTTGCCTTTGAGAAGCAGTTTCTGCAAATTGAAAAATAGATAAGATAACTACTAAATGAGAATAAATTTAATATTTCATAATTATATTGTAAAAAAATATAATTATAGGTGCATACCTTGCTTTAAAGGATGCCTTGAAGATATTTGTTGCAATTGAATACTTGGAGGAGGTATTTGGTAAGATTGGGAGAAGATTCAAATGACACTACAAAAATAACATAAAGCTAATCAAAGACAACAACTACAATGTATAATGAAATAATAAATAATAAAAACTAGATAATGGTATTACCATCAACATGAGATAAGGTTTTATTTTCAACTAGATTGAGTGGAGGGCCTAGAGGAATAATAAAAATATGTATTATTTTATGTTTGGTTAATGGAAGAGGAGATGATTTGACATCCATATCAATTTCTCCAGAGGTCTCAGCGGTTTACCGACCTCTTACTATTGTTTGTATTCTTGAAACTAGTTGCATAATTCTTTTCCATTAGGACATAATTACTTCAATCAACTAGTGATCATTAAATAAATTTTTAATAGTCAAACATAGAACATAAAATATATAAAATAATTACCTCTTATTTTGCAACTAAAAGAGAGGAAAGCTACATTTTTTCTTATACATTAGTAGGAATATTCATTTTTTCCATTTTTAATTCATGAAATTCCTCATTGTATAAAGAAATAATATAATTGGTACATGTAAATGTACAATTATCAATGGTAAGATAAAAATTTAAATCATTGATAATTTTATTAGAAAAATACAAACACTAATCAGATTTTTGGCCACTCAAAGTACATAATATGTACACCATAACCCACATTGGCATGTCTAATGATATTCCTTGTAGTACAATTCTAGTCTAAAAGAATTATATTAGGGCCAGAAGAAAAGAATTATTAACAAATTATACAAGGAGGCCCCTCCTGGATTTGTGATTTTACCCACCTGTATGAAAATCAAATATACTTAATAATAATTGAGAGAGAATTGAAAATTTAATTGATGATCATAAATGGTTCCCTATTAAGAATGTTTTAGTAAATGTATAAATTTTAAAATAATCTGAAAATGAGAAAAATCAATTCAATAAACTATTATGAGTCCTCAATCGAGAAGTCAAACTAAGACTCTACTTCTTGTCATGATTTTTCAAAGATGCATGGGTGGTCACAGGGTTAGAATTTATGAGGGGGAGCCTTGTTAAATGATGGATGTCTTTTGGGCTGATGCCAAATCACAAAACCTATGATTGAACTTTCACTATGAATATGGACTCAACATGGTCATAGCTCCTAAGCAAATAAGTGAGTAAAGTGGTGTTTGTATCATATTGGGTCATCTTGACAAGCCCCCCAAACTACACTTTTAGACCTAGTCTGTATACGCATCTTTTTATTCCATAAGTCAAAGTATCTATGAGCACATGAGGTTCCTATATAGTATTTTAGACATGTATGAACTTGGGGCAGCCATTATGGCATAGGTGGTGTCTAGGTGATCTCTAGTAGGTGATTTACTTGGTTGGGAATTAGGGCTCTAGGAGGGTCAAGTGGAAAATTCAAGGTTTAAGAGTGTAAAATGAAGTAGCTTGACTATATTTATAAGAATCTAACATCCATAAACTGACAATTAGTGCATGAAAACTAAGTGATAATATCACTACACATATTTTTGAAGGTGAACAATAACAAATGCTAACTATTAAAAAATCAATTATTGAATGATGGCTAAACCACCATAAAATCATAAATGCACTTAATGATGGCTAAGTGGCCTAATTTCTATGTTATCCATAGCTATCATCTGGTGGATGTACCTTCAATTGATATCATAAAACTTGTTTGATAGCCACACCACTTCTAAACATAGTTGTTATCATGTGGTAATGACACTACAAAGAGACATCACAAATTTCATTCAAAAAATGCATTACCAAATGGTAGAATAGTTGTCATCTGATAGTTGATTTGTTGAATGATAGAACAACTATCATTCAACAATGGTGTAGTTGAGCAACTGTGTGGTTGTTAAATGAAAATAGTGATACCAAGTGATGACATAACTATCAAATGACATTTATGCTACCACCAAACACCATAGTTATCGCATGATAGTTGTGGTGTCATTCAATAACATCTTATTATCATTCAACATCACACCTATCAAGTAGTTATTATGTTGTTATTTACTAGCATGACAATAATATGGTGATAGATGTTGTCAAGGTAATACCAACATAGAAAAATATACTTGTAATCAATTTAAAACCTTTAGATATCACTAAATTTCCTTTAAAAAGTAATTATAATACATACTCTTTGCACATGTTGAACACCAATCCATAAATTGAGACTTTAAGGAATGCATTTATCCATCTCTACACTACTCCCACCTATATTCATCGGTTCCCTTATCACATATTTTAACACCACCTCCATAATTTGATCTAAAATTTATCTGATATCATTGACTTTTTTTACCCAAAAAACATGTCAACATGAGATAAATCAAAACGAGATCAAAACTTTCTTTACAATATTCACTTGCAGATAGCTAAATGCTTAATATTTGCCCATGTTGAACCCTAGGCCATATATATCTAAGGCTTTATTGAGGGAATATATCCATCTCTCCACTACTTCTAGTTCAACCCTACCCTTTCTTTTATGCTCCTCAAAATATTTTACATAGGCTCATTTGTGAACATAGTGAAGGTCTACAAGCTGGATGTCATAAAAGATCAAAATATGCTTTGAAACACCATGACAATTCAACATTCATAGAAGCTCATTCAAGCACCATAGATACTTGGCATATGTTGGAGAGAAAATGGCTATATGAAATGGAGAAATCCTTATGGAATTCATCACAACAAGCTTAAAATAATCTCCCATTTATAGTTCTCGTTTATCCAAAAAATGCATAGGTCAAGCTTGTTGAGATCACAATAAATGAGGTTGTCAAGTGTTTTATTCATGTTAGTTCCTCTGTGATTTATGAAAACAACATACATCATAAAAATTTCTTCCATAATGAAATAGGAAACATAAATGAAACAATATTATTATAGGTAATTTTTAAGCATATAAATTTATGTAACTATCACAACTCAACTCCTTACCTTTGAAAGATCCATAGCAAATGGAGATAAGAAAATTATTACCTTTGGAAACTTCATAGAAAATGTTCTATAAGATGTGTAGAATAATTCAAGAATGTAATCATCACTTTTCAACTCATTACCTTTATAATTTGTGTAGTAAAAGGCCAAGAATAAAATTCTTACCTTTGGAGTCTTCATAACAAATGGTCTAGAGGACAATGTGCACCAAAATTTAAGAAAGTAACCATCACTTGTAAACTTGTCACCTTATGAAGCTGTGGAGTAAATGGCCCAAGAGAAAACTATTAACTTTAGAAGTTGTGTAGAAAATGTTTTAGAGGAAGACTTTAAAAAGTCAAAAAACTAACCACCAATTTTTAAATCCTTACCTCATGAAACTGCATAGCAAATTGTCAAGTAAACATGTAAAAATTCAAAAAAGTAACCATCATTTTTCAAATCCATTCCTTTGAAAGTTGTATATTAATTTATCCAAACAAGAAACATGACATCGGCTGTCAAATCGATCTAGTCATGTGACTGCATATCTGGCATGGAACTATATAGTTATTGAATGATAATGTGGATTCCACTCAATGGTGTGGTCATCTTGATAGACCATCTATCATGGGACACATTATTGTCATGTGACTACATTGTTATCATGCCACATCATCGATGTTATGAAATAATGTTGTTGTTGTGTGGTAGTGTTTTTAGTCACACGACAGTGATGCTATTGAGTGAGATAGAATCAACATTAATATTAATATGTGAAGATGTGGTTTATGAACCTATTAACATTTCATTTTCTCACCTAAATAATTTCTAGTCAATTTCACCATAATTTCAAAATAGAGACTTATAGATTTACCCAAAAAAAACTCAAGTTTATTTCTATATGGGTCACTAAAATTAACCCTGGGATATACCCTTTGCAAGCTTTAATCGCTCTTATAGCCATTATGCACCAACCAAATTACATAAGCTTTGGGAGCTTGAGAAGTTAAGGTGGGTGAATGATTTTACCCTATAGTACAGACTTAAGAACGATTTGATTTGGGGCTCAACTCATCATAATTATGTCACTAATTGAACCAATTAGTTGATTAAACAAATCAAGAATGTAGATTAGGCCAATTCAATAACTTTTAATGAAGATATGACTAAATAAAGTGATTAGCCTCAAATCACCCTCTCTTTCACTAATTGAACCAATTAGCCAATTGGATTAATCAAGGATGTAAAATGGCCCCTTTAAGCCTCGTGAAAGTGATTATGACTAAATGATGAAATTTAGGGATTTTAAGCCCCATGAAAGTGATTATGATTAAATGATGCACTTTGCAACTCAATTCACTGTAATTTCATCATTGATTAAACTATTTAGCTGATTGGATCAATCCAATATGCACATTGGGCCAATTTGATCCCTGTGAATGTTGTCTCAACTAAAATGATGGGATTGAGAGCATAATTCACCAAAATCTCATCACTAGTTGAACTAATTAGTTTATTAGATTAATTAGAAATGCATATTGGGCCAATTTTATCCCCATGAACATTTTTGTTACTAAAATGATGTGATTTGAGGCTCAATTTACTTCAATTTTTTATTGATTGAAATAATTAATTTATTGTAGTAACCAAGGATGCATAATGGGCTTAATTTGAGCCCATGAATGTGGTTATAATTAAATAATGTGAATTTGAGCTCAATTCATCCCAAATTGGTTACTAATTGAACTAGATAATTGATCAGATCAATCAGGGGCACAAATTGGGCCAATTTGAGCCTTGTGAACATGGTTGTGACCAAAAGATGTGATTTAAGGCTCAATTAGCTCTAATTTCATCACTAAACAAAGAAATTAGTTGATTGGATCAATTAATGAAGTAAATTGTGCAAATATAAGCCTTGTAAATGTCATTGTGACTACAAGATATGATTTAGGGCTCAAGTTATCCCAATTTTGTCACTGACTTAACCAAATAGTCAATTGCATCAATCAAGGATGTAACTTGGGCCAATTTGAACCTTGTGAACCTAGATGGTTATAATTAAAGGATGTGATTCAAGGTTCAATTAGCCCAAAAGTTTCCACTAATTAAACCATAGTTGATTGGATCAACTAGGTACATAAATTGGGATAATTTAATCCATGTGACATGAGTACTATGGGTTAATTTGGAGAGATAAATATAAAAAACCGCCCCTTTTATTGAAAATTATGGCCTTTTTAATTGAAATAGGTCCAATATCAACCTATAACCACAAAATAATGACAAATGATGCTCAATTATATGCACTTTCCACCAAATGCACCTTAATTATGAATGAATTACGCTTCATTAACCTCAATTTCCCACCCAATTAAACTAATTGAGTAACTAGGTCAATAAAAGGCATAATTGGGTCCACTAATGATATTACATTGAATTTAAATAAGAAAAGAATGATATGATAATGTTTTTATATATCAATTGGGTAGAAATTTTGAAGTTAGGGTTCCAATTATTATCAAAGCAACTTGAAAACTAGAATTATGGGAAACTACAAGAAGGCATTGAAATTTGGCAACATTTATCATATTTAAAAATTAAAAAAAAATTAAAATAGGCCTTCTCCTAAAATATAGTGCATTATTTAGCCTGATGCAAGTTGCATTAGTTGACATAAACATTAGAAAAGGGGATCCAAAGTTAAAAAATTGTGAGAAAGTAACTTTATTGTTTTATTACGTCCATGGAAGAGACGAGGATTTTGAATAGGTTTTTTTGGTGCAACAACAGTTGAATATATGATTTTTTATAAAGATATTGATATAAAATGGGAAGTATAAAAACCAAACATGAGGAAAGGGAAGCATAAAATAAGGTTAACCTTCAGATCCAAAGGAATGGTAGAGGAAACATGTTCTAACCATTGGTTTAGAGTCTTGTTTCAAATAGGAGTAAGGCAATGTATTGTCTATAAATATCAATAATACCCAATATCCCTTATAGTCCATTTATCATAAAGACTAGTGTTTGTCTATGAATATCCATAATACACATGCCTCCTTTGTCATGAGGAAGGTATCAAATGTCCCAAGACACTCTATGGAAACTTCAAGTTTGTTTAGCATCGAGCTACATAAAATATCTAAGAACCTTTGATAATTAATCATGTGAGGCTTTAGAAGGAGCCCAATAATAAGAATAATATACATGAGTGGCTACAATAAGTTTAGTGAAGGTCTAAAACTTGCCTATGAGATAAAGAGGATATGCAATCTAGTAAGTGATTTTTTTCCCACTCTTTCAATTACATATTTCCATAAATTGGTGGGTGAGCTATCAAAATCAAATGGAATACCAATGAATTTGAAAATTTCCACTTTTAGATCCATCTCCATTGAAAATTTTGGATCCACATCAATAAAGGCATCATGCTCTATCTTTAACACTAAGTTTTAGCCCATTGTAGGATTGAAACTGAGGATTTACAAAAATATCAATGTAATGAAATGCCTCTTTAAAGGATGCTTATTGTTAAGCTAACATGAGAAAAGAATCATTTATAAAATGCCCATTAATAATCTAAGTGGAACAATAATGAATTAATATTCCCTTGATAAACCCATGGTTAGTTTTATGATAAAGAAAATATCCAAAATATTTGGCTGCCATGACATACAATGTTGGAGAAAGAGGAAAACCTTGTTTGATGGGATGAAAAATCCCAAGACTATTATACTTGTGACATTTGATGGTGAGATAATCTAAGGATTTAGAGAATAAAGACTAAATTTATGATACAAAGAAGTCACCAAATCCCAATGCTTTAAGCATGCCAAGAATAAAAAGCCACTCAATTTAGTCATAATATTTTTTTAAATATATCTTGTAAAGATGGTTCTCTCTCAAGATACATAGGCCTATTTCATTCCTTCCCAAACAATAATAATTTTCTCCAAGATATATATATGATTTTAGTGAACCCAGTTTGCTTTGGCCTAATGATTGTAGGGAGAATGTGATGAATACAGAGCCCTAAGGCTATAGTAATGATATTATAAGAAACAGTCAGCCAAGTGATTAGTATCAAACTAGTAATAAGATTTGGGTCACCAGATTTAGAAATAAGCCTTATATTGCCTTTATTGATAATGGATTCTAAGGATTTATTAAGTAGGGATTTTCTATAAACCTGAAGCAATTTAGGACCAGAATATTTCTAAGTATATTTATAAAAATCACATGGAAAACCATCTTCCCCCTGTGCTACATCATTAGATGCAATGCACAACAAAAAATTCATCAAAAGAGAGTGGGGCATCACATATTTTTTAATCCAAAGGGATTAACTTGTGAGGCACCACATCTATACATTGTTTCAATGCTTTGAATGTTCTCATGGGATTGAAACACAACCTACAATGATACTAAAATGTCAAAGAGATATAACATAGGTTTATGAGACAATTATGCACTATTTTGATGGATTTATTTTTTTTGTTAGCCCTAAGAGATTTGAAATTAATCCTTATAGGCACAGTCACCAATCTTAAGCTAATGCAATCAAATCCTAATTTGAACACCAATTGAAATGTGAATTTCAATAAATTTAATCTTGTACTTGAGTGTGGTAGTCATGAACTAAAATTGAATATCAAAGGGAATATGTTTAATAAAATAATGATCCCTCTGGTATTCTTTAGACACAACTCCATTGGGTCAATTTTGAAATTGCATAATCTAATTGCCATAGTGATAAAAAAAATGAGATGGTGCAATTGATCACATCATTCCACCACTTATCCCAACTTGTAGTAAATGGTAGACATGGCTCCAAGTTCCACACTCTTATGAATATTTTGATAGATCTTTCATGGCCAAAGAGTGATGTATTCAAGAAAAAATTAATGTGAGTAAATTTATGATGGATAACTCCCCATTCCAATCTTCAAGTGATGTGACTATGGCTCAAAAAGACAAATTTTGGGTGAATTGTAACATCTTTCCCATTGGAAATGTAAAAGGAGAATATATAATTCTTAAAAAGAATACATAGTCTAATCATTTGAGAACCCATTCGATACTAACTTGAAAGTTGTACCAATTAAAATATTAGAGTAATTAATGTAGTTTGATTACTTTAATTAAGCTTGATTAGGGTGTAAACATGCCTATGTACTCATTATGTTGACATTATGATGACATACCCACTCAACCACTCTCTCTCTTCTATTTATAGGTAATCTAGTAGTGCATATAGCATAGAGAAGAAGTGGAGATATTCACTTGTATAACCATTTATATTATAGATAGTTGTTTCTTTGTGTGATCGATGTGTTAATGGTTATGGTTGTGATAATGAGATCTTGGAGAGATCTTGGCTGAAGAGTTTTGATAACTCTTTCATGGTATCAAAGCCACCCTCTAATAGTCATTGCTCAAGTTTAGCTTGCAAATCTGTATTACTTTGAGATCCTTGGATAGATCCTTAGACTACAACTTGTTTATTGAGCTCTATGAATTTGTAGTCTTTAGATCTATGATTTTATTTTGAAGATTTGCATTTATCTTATTTAGATCTGCATTTTTTTGCAATCCATAGAGTCTCATGTGCTATTATTTTTTTAAAAAGGCCATACAGTTTTGTAAAAGTAATAGTTTTTAAGAAATTTTGTTTTAGTTAAACTTATTTATTTGTCTTAGATCTATATTGGTTTAAAGACTTGGCACTGGTGGAATACATTTTTTTCCCATGGTCCATCGACTCTTAACACAACCTATCAAAAAATAGATCTATCTTACATTTATCCAAATGACATCATCATTATTCAACATGTAATTACATGGTTTTTGAATGGCTATGTACTTTTCACATGTTGCATATGTAGGGTATGAGCTAAAATTGAGTCTTGACTATTGTTGCCCTTTTCTCAACATCATTATAGTTGGTAGGGTCTTTATCATTACACGGCTTTTTCATCTCTACACATGGTGGATTTTAAATTGAGTTGGAGGGTGCCCTGAGTTTCAAGGATTTTCACAGTAGTCAGTTGTGGGAAGCCCTCATAACCTTCCTTTACATGGACCTTTTGGACATAATTGATATGCTTTACTTCATGGCAAGATTTGTTGGTTTTATAGATGCTAAAGGGGACTTTGAAAGGTAGGATTTTGCTTTCATGAGTGATGCATTTTATATTATGATAGGCACCCTTTTTAGGTTTTCACCCATCATAACCTTCATTGATTCCTCATTAGGTATAAGGGAGGGTGGTCAGACGGGTTTGATAGTGTTGACTATGTCATTTTATTTCTTCCTCAAATTTTTATTCACACCACCGTTGGCCTCCATTCCCTCATGGGCAGTTGAACAACAGATAATTTTGGTCAATGTTTTGATGATGTAAGTAGTTTGAATTGGTAGATTCATGTCTTAGTGAGGCTTGTTTAGGTTTTGGCTTATTATCTAACCTCTCCCTCATCATATGACCTAAAAATTGCTTGTCTACTATTTTAACCTCCTTAATTTTCAAAATCACCCTTTAGCTGCCTTCCATAGTTTCTTTAAGATCCTTCTCTCCCTTACAGTCTCCCAATGGCCTTTAAATACTCTATAGGCCTTCACTCCCTTGTACACTATCTCTCTATGGCTAAAAACACAATAAAACCCCCCTTTTTTTTTAAACTATCGTATATAACCAAATCATGTTTTTTTGCATTTGTTTAGTGGTTTTGGTAGGATTAAAGGTGATTTGGTAGTCAAATTAATTTATACTAATTTTTCTAAAGTCAATAATTTAAATTCGTATGATGTTTGGTTAAAGCATAAGACAAGCCTTAAATATCTCTAAGGTCATCTCGAATGATTTTTATGATATTTTATATTATAAAGTTTTTTTAACTTTTAGGCAAGTGGGGGACATGAACAAAATGGCAAGGACAAAGGGCTTTATTGTCTATGATGGTGTTTTTGTGGGGAGACAAAACATATTGTGTCGTATTGACTATGGAGGTGCATAATTTTTTTAATTGTTTTTTTTATATTAAAAACAATACCTTGAGAGATTCTATGGGATTTTATTTGTGGCATAACTTTTTATTTTTATATATATATATTTTAAAATCTTAAATATATTGTGAGGGGAGTTAATTGATTATTGTTTTGTAATCATTCCAATCTCATTTGTTGAAGATTGATGGGTGAGGCTCAATTTGGTAGGTAGCCAAACCCCCTCACAAGAAAACAAATTCATTTTCTCCTTTGATTTTACTATCTCATTGAAAATTTGGACGTATTCTTCGCTATGACCGATGTCCTATTGGCATGAGATTTGGCCCACATTGCTCCTTCTTTGACCCACATTATACTGATTATACCACTATTGCATGTTGCATTATCTTAGACATATTTTTAGTTGAGTCTCATGTTCTTTGCATGTGATTTTTAGGTTGTCATTTTTTGGTAGTTGATCCTTGTATGGATGTTTTTGCATATATGATGGATTTTTTTGCCATTTTCCACACTCTTCCACTAGCCCATCACATGATATATTCTAGTTTTTGCATTAGCACTTTGACATACTTTTATTTTGTATCATGTCTCCATTAAGGCCCCTTTCTTAGCACCTTGCCTTCTTCTATGGAGACACTTTTTTTCTCCCTTGTTATTGGATCATCTCTTCTGATTTGTGATAGATTTTTTGATAGGTCAGCAGTCTCCTTGTTAAGAGATATTCTAGTGAAGCCCAGTGTTTTCCTTGTTTCCATGTGGTTTTTTTTTGTGTATGGGATATATTATACTTGCATTGATTTATAAATTTTCATGGGGGGTTTGTTCATTCAACCTTGTTTATCTTCATGCATTTGTGTGCTCTATTCTAGCCATCTTTTTACTTCTTCATTTGCTTATCTCTTCCATCACTCCCAGAGCCATCCTCTTTGAGAGACTTTTTTTGTATTTTCAACACCATTTTTTTTTACAATTGATAATCTCCCATAGATTAAATTGTAGTTATTCTAGTGAATCCTAGTGTCATCTTGTCTTCTTTGATAGTTCAACAGTCTCTTTCAACATGATATGGAGCCAATATAGTGGATATAATGTCAGCTTGTTCAGTCTTTGAGTAGTGGATTTAGACCACTCATGGAGATATTTTTCCTCTAATCCACCCATTTAACATTATTGGGGGTTTAAATATAGTTTTTTATCATCACTCCACCCAGTCAGTAGCATGGGGGGTGTGGTGTAAATTATGCTTCTTAGGTGTTGAGTGTTCCTTACACATGCAATAATCTTATGTAATTTAATCACCCTGATAGTGTTCTTTATTGAAGCTATTCTAGTGAAGCTCAGTGTCAGTTGTTTTTGTGATCAAATAGTGGATTCAAACCACTCATGCAGATTGAGTTCCTTTGTAACTTTCAATTACTTGGAGTGTATACTACTTCAACATCATCTTTGGGGGGATTTATATCTCTCTCTTCTTCTTTTCTCTATTTTGAGGGGGAGTTTTTCCTACAGGTTTTCTCTCTTTTCTCCTCTTTATGATTGCTACGCCCCTAACCTATCACATGTATGAGGATAGTATTAGCCGACTTGTGGCTTACTTATCCCTCTTTGACATTATATTGTGGCTGACTTGTGGCTTCATTTAGATTATTAGGTCGGCCTATGGAGTAACCATGGCCTAGTTAGACTATATATAGGAGGTAGTGGGTAATCATAAATCATCATATTGTGAATTCTGCTCTTATTGAAGCTTGTAGAGGTTGCCCCCTCGAAGTGGCTTATCTATTATCATATATTTGTATATATTTCAGTCATATTTGGATATAATTCTTCTGTTATACTTAATTCTTGAATTAATTTCATTACAAGTGGTATCAGAGCTGCGATTTGGGCAATCTTGTAGGTGAAACACTAATTTTGTGATATATAAAAAATAGATACTAATTTCTATGAAATATTTTTACTAAAGATGAGAAATAATCACATTAAGCTTCCATTAAAATGTCAGATCATTTGGATCCGTTTTTCAAAAGTTATCTCTATTTTATGTTTTTTCATAAAATTGCTCTATCGTGCGCAATTCAAAGAATTTTTCTGAGTTGTTTACATTTTTGGAAAGCTTAGAAAAATTTGGATACGTTTTTTTCTTTGTATATTTTGAATTGAGGCCGAAATAATTCTAAAATTGCTTGGTCAAAGTTGGGTCAAAAGTGTCAATAAGGTTCGACATCGTAAAACCCTTTTATGGCAGGTCCACAAACTCGGGGCCGAGGAAAGGGTGCTAAAACTCCAATAAAAACTCCTAAAAAAGATGAAATGGAGTTAGAATGGGGGTGTAATAGACCCTTTGTACAAGGGTTTTCTGACATAGATCACAAAGTGAGCCAGCTTGACTATAGTGTGCAAGGCATTCAGAGTGAGGTGCAAGACATACAATCTAATATGCAATCCATACAAGATAGTTTGGGATATATCATGATGGATTTGAATATTGATCAATCAAATCATCAAGCTAACTCTATTTCACAAACCCATCAGGGTAGCTCTCCTAACCAGTGTACTTCAAATCCAACTCCATGGCCACAGAAGAACCTATTACCAAAAGTGGATATGTGCAAATTCGATGGAAAAGATCCACTCAATTGGCTCAACCAAATGGAGAGTTTTTTTTACCTACATTAGATTCCAAGTGGATAGAAGGTTACCATGACATCCTTGTATCTTGAACCTGATCAATTCATTTGGTATCGATGGTTGTGTGCTCAAAAGAAAAAGATGAGTCTCAATGTCACCTGGTCAATTTTTACAGAGTAGCTACAATTACACTATGGCAATAGTGTGACAAATAATTACTTCAGCCAATTGGCAAAATTGTGACAAACTAGCTTTGTTAAGGATTATATTCATCATTTTCAGAACCTATCCTTACGTGTGGAGACAATTTCTGATGCAAACTTGAATGACCTATTTTTGGGTGGACTCAAGGACCACATTCAACATGAGCTACGCATGTTTAATCCACTTAATATTTTTGAATCTATTATCCTAGCACGTAGATCTAAGGAAAAATTCATAGCCAACAAGAAGTAGCCATTCACTCACTTCAAAGATCATAGCATATCATCATCAACATTTCCTCCACCTACTAGATTGACCCCTCAGCAAATTGAAGAAAAGCGTGCAAAAGGATTATGTTTTGGTTGTGATAGCAAGTGGAGTAGAGGACATAGATGTGTTGAAAGGAATTTATTCTACATTGAGGGACCAAATGAAAATGAAGAAGCAGATAATGCCTCCATTGATGATGAGGAAGATATAGAGGAGGTACCTGGAGATTCCCAACCTACAATCTCTTGTCATGCACTTGCAGGTATTAGCACTCCACAAACTCTTAAGGTGGTGGGTTTCCTCAAAAAATAGAAGGTGATAGTGTTGATTGATTCAGGGAGCACACATAACTTTATAAACCATAAGTTGGCCTCTTGATTAAACTGTTTCATTTACCCAGCACCAGAATTTCAGGTCATGATTGCAGATGGTGGCACAATTAATTGTTCAGGCAAATGCCATAGTATTAAGCTTACTATGGGTGGGTACAATCTTGACTCTCCTATGTTTTCTATTCCCATGGGTAACACAGACATTATTTTGGGAGTCCAATGGCTCACAACCTTAGGCACCATTGAGATGAACTTCCAAGAACTATTCATGCGCTTTCATTCTGAAGGTAAGAAAATTAAACTACATGGATTACATGCAAAATCTCCACAATTGGTTAGTTCACATTAGATGACCAAGATGCTAAAAAAGGGGGTAGAGGGAATTATTTCATGATTATTCTCTATAGAAGTTTAACCCCCAAAGGTATCTACACATCCTGATCTACAAATAATTCTTGAAGACCACTCATCTATTTTTGGGGCCATGCCAAAAGGACTACCACCAAAAAGAGAACATGATCATGCCATTCAACTAAATCTAGGTAGTCAACAACCAAATATCAGACCATATAGATATCCATATGCACAAAAGAGTGAAATTGAAAATATGTTCCATGAGATGCTAGAGGCAGGGATCATCAAGCATAGTCAAAGTGCATATTCATCACTAGTGGTCATGGTGCAAAAGAAGGATGAAACATGTAGGATGTGCCCTGATTATAGGGAACTCAAAAAGTACACCATCAAAGATAAGTTTCCTATTCTATTAATTGATGATTTACTTGATGAGTTGCATGGTGCTAATTATTTCACAAAATTGGATCTTCGCTCATGGTACCATCAAATTAGAATCAAGGATGAAGATGTTCATAAAACTACTTTAGAACACATGAGGGCCATTATGAGTTTTTGGTAATGCCCTTTGGTCTTACAAATGCACCATCTACTTTTTAGAGCTTGATGAACACTATTTTTAGGCTTTTTTTAAGGAAGTTTGTGCTAGTTTTCTTTAATAACATATTGATTTATAGTCAGACATGGGAAGCACATCTGCAACATGTGAAACAGGTATTGATAGTTTTGGAGAAGCACCAACTTTATGCAAAGCCATCTAAATGTGATTTTGGAGTACAGGAGGTAGAGTACCTTGGTCACATTGTTTCCCATGAAGGGCTCAAAGTTGATCCTCAAAAGATCAAAGCGATAATGGAATGGCCCATGCCAAAAACTCTCAAAAACCTTCAAGGTTTTCTTGGACTAACAGGTTACTATAGAAGATTTGTGAAAGGTTATGGTAACATAGTAGCTCCACTCACTACTTTGCTAAAGAAGGATGCTTTCCATTGGAATGATGATGCCACCAAAGCATTTGAGAAACTAAAAGTAACTATGTGCACCACTCCAGTTTTGGCTACTCCAAATTTCTCACAAACATTCATTGTTGAATGTGATGCTTCTAGGTCTGGATTGGGGGCAGTACTAATGCAGGAAGGAAGACCCATTACATTTGAAAGTCATCAATTCAAAGGTAAGAATCTATAAAAACATGTCTATGATAAATAAATGATGGCTATTCTTCATGCAGTTAAACAATGGAGGCCTTATCTGATGGGTAGACACTTTAAGGTGAAAATACATCATGATAGTCTCAAATACTTTTTGGAGCAAAGATTATCATCTGAGGAACAAAAAAAATGGGTAACCAAAATGTTGGGTTATGATTTTGAAATCATCTACAAGAAGGGTAAATATAATGTAGTAGCAAATGCACTATCTAGACGGGATGCATCCACAGAAGCATTACTTGGTGCAATGTCCATATTGCAAGCAGATTGGGTGGATGAAGCTAGGTTAGAATGGGAGAAAGGCAAGGATACACAGGTTCTGATTCAAAATCTCTAGCATGGTAATTTATCCTCTAACAAATTTTAATGGAAAGGTATTGTCATATAGTATAAGGGTAGGTTATACTTGTGCAAAACTTCAGAGCTTAAGCATAAGATTCTTGTAGAGTTACATGCATCTCCACTTGGGGGACACTCAGGGTTCTTGAAAACTTATCATAGAATTAAGAAAGAATTATTTTGTGAAGGAATCAAGGGAGATGTACAAAAGTTTGTGGAAGAATGCATGATATGCCAACAAAATAAAGGTGAAATAGTTAAGACCCCAGGTGTGTTACAACCATTAGCGATTCCTAGTCAAAGGTGGGAGGAGGTTTCCATGGATTTCATCACTGGGTTGCCTTGTTCTAAAGGTAATAATGTTATTTTGGTCATTGTGGATAGGCTTACAAAATATGCCCATTTTTGTGCTCTCTCACACCCATTTTCAGCAAGTACAGTCACGACTATTTTTATGGAAGCAGTTCTCAAATTACATGGAACCCCAAAAATAATTGTAAGTGATCGTGATCCTATTTTCACTAGTAATTTCTAGACTAAACTATTTTCTTGTTTGGGTACTCAGCTAGCTCATAGCTCATCTTACCACCCCCAATCTGATGGACAAACTGAAGTGGTTAACAAATGTTTAGAGGGGTATCTCTGTTGTTTTGTATCAGATAAACAAGAACACTGGGTTAAATGGCTACCACTTGCAAAATGGTGGTATGACACATCTTTCCATACCTCTTCTAAAATGTCTCCATTTATAGCACTATATGGTTACCATCCGCCTTCCATCACTTCTTCATTAAACGTGCACACCAAGGTTCAAGATGTAGAAGAGCACATTCAACATCAACAAGAGGTTTTGGCTAGTTTGAGAAAGAATTTGGCCTTGGCACAAAATAGGATGAAGCAACAAGTAGGTCAACACCGGAGTGAGCAAAATTTTGAGGTGGGTGACTAGGTATTTGTTCATTTGCAACCTTACAAGCAGATGTCCTTAAAGCAACAGAAAAAGGACAACAAAATTTCTCCAAAGTATTATGGCCCTTATCAGGTTCTACAAAAAATTGGAAGTGTGGCTTACAAGCTCGAGTTACCTCATTCATCTCACATACACCCAGTATTTCATGTTTCTTGTTTGAAGAAGGTCATTGGATAGAAAGTTTCTACCCAGACAGAGCTCCCAGAACTAGATGAAGAAGGATGAGTCATTTTGGAACCAGAGAAGACCCTCCAAACACGTACTAAGAGGTTGAGAACCAAAGAGATTAAGGAATATTTGATCAAGTGGAAAAACCAAAGTAGTGAAGATGCAACTTGGGAAGGTGAAATTTTTTTGCAACAACATCTACAATTGTTCAACGTTGAGGACAATGTTGGTTTGAAGGGGAAGGGCATGCTACGCCCCTAACCTATCACATGTATGAGGATAGTATTAGCCGACTTGTGGCTTACTTATCCCTCTTTGATATTATATTGTGGCTGACTTGTGGCTAACTTGTGGCTTTCTTTAGATTAGTAGGTTAGCCTATGGAGTAACCATGGCCTAGTTAGACTATATATAGGAGGTAGTGGGTAATCATAAATCATCATACTGTGAATTCTGCTCTTATTGAAGCTTGTGGAGGTTGCCCCCTCGAAGTGGCTTATCTATTATCATATATTTGGATATATTTCAGTCATATTTGGATATAATTCTGTTGTTATACTTAATTCTTGAAGTAATTTCATTACAATGATAGTTATATGTATATTTTTTACTTTTTGAGTATTTTATGGATTCCTTCTTTGTACATGGATATATTATTCAGGCACTTTGTTTTCTAGAACCCATATGATATTTTTTTTACTTCAATCCATGGTCTTCTTGGTGATTATTATAGTGACACTAGTGTGGTATCCCCACCAGTGACACTAATGTGGCATCCCCACTAGTCTTTGTGTTCACTTCTCACCATCTTATTGGAGGGTGTTCAAGCAATGGTTCCTCAAGTTCATCATTCTACCTAGTATTTTAGAGAGTAGTGTTTATGTTCATTGATCCTTGTATTCAACACCATTCCTACTTCAACTTGGTGGTTATGGTGACTTGACATCCATGTATTCCAATAGGATGGATTGGCATTCATAGGGAAAATTGGATTCATATTGCATCCTATTATGCATGGGTACCTCATCAGGCCTTGTTGTTAGGACCCATTTTATTTTTTATCTCCCTAATCATAGCTTAAGGGAGGGTTTTATAGTAATTAATGTAGTTTAATTACTTTAGTTAAGTTTGATTAGGGTGTGCACATGCCTATGTGCTCATTATGTTGAAATTATGTTGACATACCCATTCAACCAATCTCTCTCTCTCCTATTTATAAGCACTCTATTAGTGAATCTAGAATAGAGAAGAAGTGGAGATATTCACTTGTATAACTATTTATGTTATAGACAATTGTTTTTTTGTGTGAGCAATGTGTTAATAGTTATGGTTGTGGTAATGATTTCTTGGAGAGATCTTGGTTGAAGAGTTTTGATAACTCTTTCACAAACCATGGTTTGAAATTTATTGATGACAATCAAAATAGAGTGTATACAATGTGATATAATTTTTTAAATAATACCAAGCTTTAGTATCCCCTATGCACCACCACATAGGCACTAAAAAAAATTTATCCCCAAGACTCTAAATCATATTAAAGTTACCATAAATCAACTAGGTGGAAAATTTTAGATTATTAGTGATCCATCTTTATAACATTGTTTTTTCAGGGCCATCATTAGGGCATAAACATTGATATCCCATAAATAATGTTCATCAATGTCAAGTATAACCCAAATAACCCTATGTGATGGGTGTTTTCCCAATGCAACAATTAATGGGTATTTTGTTTTTGAAAACCAAAATACTAGCACCGTTGCGTCCCTCTTCATGCAAAGTGGAAAAGTGTGTAACATAAGATCAGATAATTCTAAAAGAAGTCTACAGAAAAAAAACCTATAAATATTAACCACCTATAAACATATGAAATATAATACTCCAAACCAGTGGTAGGAGGCATGCACATGGAATTTATGAGAGTACTCTTTGAGACCTCAAACACTCCATGAGAGCATATTCAATGAGTGGAATCCTCCATAAGTAGTTTACCATGTCCATTCTCTAGGTCCTCCTTTAAGCCAAACATGAAAAAAAAAATTAACCAGTAATGGTTGTTAGTGTGGTAATAAAAAATCCCTAAGAGAGATGGAGTAGTGTTTATCCCCAATCTCTTCTCGTGGAGATTGTCTATCACTTCTTATGAATCTAGTTGTATTCATGACATTAAGCTAGACAATATGATTCAAATAGGTTGTGGAATAATTCCTATTGATATGGTTTGGAAATTTATTATTGAAACACCTTGTTCACATTTGTTTCAATCTACTCCACAGGCATGGGAAAAATTATATTTTTTTAAGTATTAATGTTTATCATTCATATAGACAGTGATGTCAGTTGGTTCAGTCATTTAAAACATGCTCACACACTGAATTAATTAAATAACATTATGAATTAACTAAATAACATGCTCTACATTTAAATAATAACACATTGTTAAGTGTGATGATGTTATGTTATTCACAGTCTGTGAGCATGTTTAAAATGATTTTGAATTATTGTGTTACTCATTTGGTCCAAATGATTTGTTAGGAACTTGGAGTACAATTGATTACCTTTTGTATAAGCAACTAAACACGAAATTAAACTAGAAGTAATAAGTAACTAGAAATCAGAAATAACAACAAATAAGAGATACGAGAAACAACCAATCTTTTATTAAAATCTTCCAAAATACAATGAAGAAATCTCACTCTTTCCACACCTCTTGGGTGTACAGTATTTCTCTCTCAAGAGTTCTCTCTCTCTCTCTCTCTCAATCAATTACAATCAACTCAATAACCGAGTTGTTATTCCCTTAATTACAATATAGCCCCATGGGTCTCTTAAATAGATTCCAAACCAAACAATAATTAGAAACGCAGACTCAAGACTAAAATTAGTCTTTACATGCAAACTAACTGTTCGTCTAAAATTAGAATAGTTCTAGACACGCACAGATGATCGATGCCAGTCTCTGTCTGTCTGGAGATGACCAACATCAGCCGATACATAACCGATGTCTACAAATTCCGGTCCACCCCTAACCAATGTCGACAGGATCTAACCGACGTCAGTTACTGTGTAAACTAGTAACCTCCACCATTTGCATAACAGTGAAGCTTTTAGCTCCACAACTTAACAATCTCCCACTTGGATATAAATAGCTACACCTATACCTGTACCTATATAACAACATCCTCTAATTTGTTTCTAGCTTGTATCCCCATCTACAAGTTCAATCTTGAAGACCAACAAAAGTTGAATGAAGATTCAACATCTCCTTTGTTACCAGCTTTGTTAACATATCTGTAGGGTTCTTATCCATATAGATCTTTTCCAACTTCAACTGTCCATCCTCCAATACCTGTCTAATGATGTGGTACCTAAACTGTATATGTTTGGTTCTTGAATGAAAGGCTGAATTCTTTGCCAAATGAATTGCACTTTGACTATCACTGTATAGTCTGCAACTCTCTTTCTCCTTTCCCAACTCTTCCATGAACTGAGTCATCCATATCATTTCCTTGCTAGCCTCTGTGACTGCAATATATTCTACCTCTGTAGTAGACAGGGCAATAACCTTCTACAACTTTGAAATCTAGCTAACCGTCATTCCACTAACAGTGAACACATATCCTATGGTGCTTCTCCTGCCATCCAAGTCACCTACCATATCCGAATCTACATACCCATGTAGAGAAGTGTTTGACCCTCCATAGCATAAATGCTTACTGCTAGTCCCTCTCAGATATCTGAGAATCCACTGAACTGCTTTCTAGTGTTCCTTTTCTGGATTGGCCATAAACTTTCTAACAACTCCCACTACTTGGGCAATATCAGGTCTAGTACATACCATTGCATACATCAAGCTCCCAACTGCTGAAGCATATGGAACACTGCTCATGTACTCAACCTCATCATTGGATTTAGGACATTGTTCTTTGCTCAACTTGAAGTGTCCAGCCATAGGTGTGCTTACCAATTTTGCATCCTGCATATAGAACCTCTCCAACACCTTATTCACATAATCCTCTTGAGACAAAATCAAACTATGATTTTTTCTCTCTCTTAATACTCATGCCAAGGATTTTCTCTGATGCTCCTAAATCCTTCATGGAAAATGTGTGAGCTAATTTTACCTTTAGCTCAGTAATTTCTTGCATGTGTGAACCTACAACAAGCATATCATCTACATATAGTAACAAGATAATATAGCTACCATTATCCAATCTGGTAAAATTAACACAATGGTCATATTGACATTTACTAAAGCCATGCTCTATCATAACCCTGTCAAACCTTAAATTCCATTGTCTTGGAGCTTGCTTAAGACCATATAAGCTTTTCTTCAACCTACACACAAGTTTATCCTTATCTTTGACCTCAAAACCTTCCGGCTGATCCATATATATCTCTTCATCCAAATCTCCATGAAGAAACGCTGTTTTAACCTCAAGCTGCTCAAGATGCAAATCCTCAATAGCAACTAAAGACAATACAGTCTGAATAGAAGTCATCTTTACTACAGGAGAAAAAATTTCACCAAAATCAATACCTAGTTTCTGTGCAAATCCCTTTACTACCAACCTTGTCTTATGTCTCATTTGTCCATTCTCTCCTTCCTTTAATCTGTATACCCATTTGTTTTTTAGTGCTTTCTTTCTGGCTGGAAACTCAACCAAATCCCATGTTTGGTTCTCTTCCAAGGAATCAATTTCCTCATTCATGCCATGCTCCCATTGTTTCCTAGATTCTACCTATATTGTCTCATCAAAACTTTTTGGTTCTCCACCATCAGTGAGCAACACGTAGTATAATGAAGGGGAATAACAAATTAGAGGTTTACTTACCCTTACAGTCCTCCTTATGGGTGTTTAAGACTCATTCATAGCTTGTTGTCTGCCTAAATTTTGTTTTGACAGTGATTGATCCCAGTCATCTCTCAGTCTACACTCGATCGATGTCGGTTCTACTTGACCGACGTCAATCTCTATCTGACTGACATCAATTCCTGCCTGATCGACGTCAATTCCTACCTGATCGATGTCAATTCTTGTGTTTTCCTGTGAATGATGATTTTTACTCGTGAGCTCATTTTGGATCATAACCTCATCCAAATCAAGATTGCCTTGCTCAGAATTATTCAGCCTCTTGAGCTGATCACTGTACATCACTTTCTCATTGAAAACTACATCATGGCTTCTAATAATTTTGTTAGTTTCTGAATTCCACAACTGGAATCCAAAATCTCCAAAGCCATAACCAATGAAAGTGCACCGCATAGATTTAGCATCCAGCTTCTTTCTATTTTCTTTATCAATGTGCACAAAAGCTTCAGAACCAAAGACTTTGAGAAATGAAAGATCTACCTTTTTACCTGTCTAAGCCTCTTCTAGAATTCCACCATCTAGAGTAGTAGAAGGTCCTCTGTT
Source organism: Torreya grandis (assembly GCA_037957365.1). NCBI lineage: Eukaryota > Viridiplantae > Streptophyta > Pinopsida > Cupressales > Taxaceae > Torreya > Torreya grandis. The sequence goes on along the minus strand of JARHVA010000605.1, from coordinate 4,764,669 downwards.
AATCATGTAAATTGTAGTATCTACAGCTTCTACCTAAAACTTTAAGGGCAAACTAGCATGCAACTTCATACTCCATGCATGCTCCATTATTGTTCTATTCATCCTTTTAGCAACTCAATTTTTCTGAAGTGTCCTTGGAACCATCCTTTCCCTACATATTCCACTCATAGAATAGTAACTATTAAATTTATTACTGCAGTACTCACCACCATTGTCAGATCTAAGGCACTTCAATCTCAAACCTATTTCATTCTCAACCAAAGCTTTTCGTTTCTTAAATGTGTCAAAAACATTAGATTTCCTCTTTGTGCAATAAACCCATACCTTTCTTGTAGCATCATCAATGAAAGAAACATAATATTGTGATCCTCCAATAAAAGCTACCTGAGCTGGTCCCCACACGTCTATGTGAATAAGCTCTAACTTGTGCTTCTTCTTTGTTGACCCAATTTTGAGAAACCTCACTTTCTTCTGTTTCCCAAAAATATAGTGCTCACAAAAAACTAGATTTATGCTTTTCAAATCTAAAAGATTACCTTTTGACTTAAGAACATTCATTCCCTTCTCACTCATGTGACCAAGCCTATAGTGCCACATCTTCGCATCTACATCTAAAGTAGATAAAATAGAAGAAGAATAATCAGTAACACAAGTAGATAGATAAAGTGTATCTACTCTCTTACCTATTGCTAATACAAGTGCACCCTTGGAAACTTTCCAAGATTCAGCTATGAGAGTTACTGTGCAACCCTCATCACCCAACTTTCTTGTAGAAATCAGATTCCTCTTCAAGATGGGTACATGCATGACATCTTTCAACACCCATGTGTTGCCATTCTGCAATTTCAGCTGCACTTTTTGTCAGGAATCTAGAACAACAAACATGCTCTGATTCCACTGTTAGGACCCAGAAGCACAATTGATTACCATGTACAAGCAACTTAACATGCGGAATTAAACCAGAAGGCACAAGTAACTAGAATTTAGAAATAACACAGAATATGAGAGACAATACCCAATTGTATTAATACTCTTCCAGAAGGAAATACAACAAAGAAGATTGCCACAGTCTTCTTCCTTACACACCTCTAGGGCTCCCACACCTCTAGGGCATAAATAGTAAATCTCTTCAAGAGCTCACTCTCTCTCTTATGATCCCAACACAATTCAAACACAGAGTTGGTGTTCACCTTCAACCAGTCAGTATCACTACTGTCAGTACCACCAGTCAGTATCACTATTACCAATACACAAGTGCTCCACGCACTCCAAGTAGATCTCCTTGATCTTTCACCTTGCTATGTTGCTATCACCTTTGATCTTGCTACCCCACAGACCTCCTTTGACCTCACACACACACACACACACCTTCAAATTAATGATCTTACTTACCATGTAGATCTCTCTACACCCTGAAGAACCCTTGTCCTTGCCTCACCAAGTCCTTATGATTCTCCAAACTAGTACCTTGATAGATTTTCTACCAAAACTTGCACAACCTACAGCTCTACTTGATCATACACACTCGACACCCCTATGGAACTAGGAGGAGCTACCCTTGCTCTGTTCACACTTAGAAGGAGCTAACCAAGCTCAACTCAAAACTAGACCAAATTACTATACAACCCATGAGTCTATTATATAGATATCATGCAAACAATAATTAGACACCTAATTACAATAATTAGATCCATAGCTCTAAGGCTTAAATTAGCCTTTAACATGCAAACAACCAGTTTGTTAACAAACTATCTGTAACACTCATAGTTTTGAATCGTACAAGCGATCGACGTCGGTCCCTGTTTGGCTGGAGATGACCGACGTTAGCTGAATACTACCAATGTCAGTTGCCTTCCTATCTACCCCTGACTGACATCGATTGGCCTGATCGATGCCAATGACTATGACACTCAACAACCTCCTCCCTTGTTTACATCAGTGAAGCTTTTAGCTCCACAACCTAACAATCTCCCACTTGGAGATAAACAATTGCACTGTACATGTACTTGTACACCATCTAATTTGTTTCTTGGCTTGTATCCCTCTTCAAGCTCAACCTTGAAGACCAACCACCACAAAACCTATGGTGCGCATCCTATCATCTAAGTAACCTACCACATTTGAACCTATAAACCCATGTAGTGAAGTCCTGACCCTGCATAGCATGTATAACTACTACTGGTCCCTCTCAAATACCTGAGAACCCACTTCCCTAAATTGGCTTCTAACTCTCTGATAGCTCCCACTACTAGGGAAAACTCAGGTCTATACCAGACCTCATGTGATTTCAAACACTGAACTGTCTAGCCCTTGGTATGCTCTAGTTTTGCATCCTGCATATTGAACCTCACCAACACCTGATTCACATCAGCTCCCACTGGAGACAAAATCAACCTGTGATCTTCCATGTCTCTCATGCCAAAGAATTTTGCTGCTCCCAAATCCTTCATGACAAACCATTAAACTGACCTTACCTTTAGCTCAACAAAACCCTGTATGTCTAAACCTGCAACAAGCTCATCCTCCACATACAGTAACAAGATAATGCCATGACCATCATCCACCCTGGTAAGACAAACACAATGGTTACAATGACACTGACTAAATCCCTACTTTGTCATCCACCTGTCAAACCTGTACCACTATTTTGCAGCTTCCTTAAGACCATATGACCTGGCCTTCTGTCTCACGTGTCCATTCTCTCTATTCTTTAACTAAGGAATCCATTCATCTCTTAGTGCTTTTATACTAGCTGGCAACCCTACCAAATCTCCCATTTGGTTTTGCATCCTATTCATGCCATGCTCCCACTGTTTCTTGGATCCGTCCTGCTCTGCAGTGAGTAACAAGTATAAAGAAGAGGAATAATGAATCTAAGGCTTACTTACCCTTTCAGTCCTCCATATGGGCATTTGAGACTCCTTGACAACTTGATGTCTACCCAAAATCCATTCCAGTGACCGACCTCTATCATCACACAGTCTACATCCGATCGACGTCGGTTCCATGCGACTATCTAGGTCGCTGACGTGGTTATCCTATTGACATCAGTCTCCACCTGTCTAACACCACTGACTCCTCTAGTCTACACATGACCGACGTCAACACCTACCTATTCGACATTGGTTTCCCATAACTGACATCGGTACCTGTGTTTGCCTGTGAGTGATGACTTTTTACCTACGAGCACCTCTTTAGATCAAAACCCTGTCCAAACTGCCCTGCTCAGAGTTACTCAGCCTTCTCCACTGATCTATATCTATCATCTCCTCCATAAACACCAAGGCTTTCTAGTTCTTAAGTCTGTCACACACATCTAACTTCTGCTTAAGAACATGCATCTCCTTTTTGCTCTTGTGACCAAGCCTACAAAGCCATGTCCTTACAACAGAAGAAGAATCAGTAATACAAGCAAGTAGATAAAGAGTACCTACTTTCTTATCACACGCTAATTCAAGTGCATCCACTATGAGAGTTCTTATGCATCTCTCATCACCCAACTTTCCTGAAGAATTAGCCACATCTTCAAGGTTGGGACCTGCATGACCTTCTTCAACACCCATGTGTTGGCCTCCTATAATTTCAGCAACACTTCCCCTTTGCCAAAACTTTGACAAGGCTCACCAACTCCTCTATTTGGGGCTACATGGAAAGAGGCAATAGAATCTATAAACCAAGATTCTACTTTATCCAAGGAACATCCCAGAGCATCCTATGCAACAACACCTGCAACATCTACTTCTTCAGTTCCTTCATGCTGATCTTCTACCAACCAACAATATTTCTTTACCTGCTCTTTCTTTCCATAACACCGTAATTGACCATTCATGCTTTTTAGTTCCTCCATTCTTAGCTTACTTTCTTCTACCATTGCTCTACTCCCACTCAATCAGAAACCCCTGAGAGTGACCTGTAATCAAACACAAAACTTGTTCCCTTCAACCGGGCTCTGATACCACTTTGTCAGGAATCTAGAACAACAAACATGCTCTGATTCCACTGTTAGAACCCAGAAGCACAATTGATTACCATGTACAAGCAACTTAACATGTGGTATTAAACCAAAAGGCACAAGTAACTAGAATTTAGAAACAACACAGAATATGAGAGACAATACTCAATTGTATTAATACTCTTCTTCCACAGTCTTCTTCCTTACACACCTCTAGGGCTCCCACACCTCTAGGGCATAAATAGTAAATCTCTTTAAGAGCTCACTCTCTCTCTTACAGTCCCAACACACAACTCAAACATAGAGTTGGTGTTCACCTCCAACCAGTCAGTATCACTACTGCCAGTACCACCAGTCAATATCACTACTGCCAATACACAAGTGCTCCACGCACTCCACAAGTGTTCCACACACTCCAAGTAGATCTCCCTGATCTTGCACCTTGCTATGTTGCTATCACCTTTGATCTTACTACTCTGCAGACCTCCTTTGACCTCGCACACACACACCTGCAAATCAATGATCTTACTTACCATGTCGATCTCTCTACACCCTGAAGAACCCTTGTCCTTGCCTCACCAAGTCCTTATGATTCTCCAAACCAGTACCTCAGTGGATCTTCTACCAGAACTTGCACAATCTGCAGCTCTACTTGATCATACACACTTGGCACCCCTATGGAACTAAGAGGAGCTACCCTTGCTCTCTTCACACTCAGAAGGAGCTAACCAAGCTCAACTCAAAACTAGAACAAATTACAATACAACCCATGAGTCTATTATATAGATCTCATGCAAATAATAATTAGACACCTAATTACAATAATTAGATCTGCAACTCCAAGGCTAAAATTAGCCTTTAACATGCAAACAACTGGTTCATTAACAAACTGTCTGTAACACTCATAGTTTTGAACTGCACAAGTGATCGACGTCAGTCCCTATCTGGCTAGAGATGACCGACTTCGACCGAATACTGCCGATGTCGGTTTCCTTCCTATCTACCCCTGACCAATGTCAATTGGCCTGACTGATGCTGGTGACTATGACACTCAGCAACCTCCTCCCCTATTTGCATCAGTGAAGCTTTTAGCTCCACAAACTAACACTTTTCCTTTGCCAACAATTTGACAAGGCTCACCATCCCCTAAATAAACTTTTCTAAAGTCTCTATGGACATAATCATTGAAAAATTCTTTATTTGGGGTTGCATGGAAAAAAGCACCAAAATCTAAAACCCATGATTCTACTTGACTATCTAAAGAAAATATAAGAGAATCCTGTGCAACAATACCTGCAACATTTGCTTCCTTATTACCTTCTTGCTGATTTTCTTTGTTATCCTTTAACCAACAATCTTTCTTTGCATGCCCTTTCTTTCCACAATTCCAACAGATTATTTTTCCATTTCTAGATTTAGATCTCCTTCCCATCTTTAACCCTGATTTCCCTTACTTGCCCTTCTCTCTTTGCCTTCCCCTGCTTTCAATACTTAAAGCATTACCTGATGTTTCTTCTGTGCTTTTCCTGGGAATATCTTCATTCAAGATTACACTAACAACATCATCAACTTTCAAGATATTTGAAGCAGATGCAGTATTGATAACTGCCATTGCCAAGCTATGCCAGCTTTCAGGTAAAGAGCATAAGATTAAGAGACCCTTAATTTCATCATCAAAAACTATTTTGACTGAATTTAACTGATTTATAATTTCATGGAAATCATTAAGATGACTATATATAGATCCACCTTCCTGCATTTGCAAACTAAATAATTGCTTCATAAGATAAACCTTATTCGAAGCTAAGGGTTTTTCATATAAATTTGCTAGAGTATCCATTAACTCTACCATTGTCTTTGACTGTGATAAGTTAGAAATCATAGAAGATGCCAGGCTCAACCTTATAGATCCAAGAGCCTTTTTATCAAGAACATTCCATTCTTAATCTTGCATATCTATAGGCTTACTTGAAACCCCACCCAATGATAAAAATAGATCTTTTTGATATAGATAATCTTCTATCTGCATCTTTCATAATTGATAATTTTTGCCATTAAATTTCTCTATTCTTAGTTTACTTTTTTCTGTCATTGCTTTGCTCCCACTCAATCAGAAACCCCTGTGAGTGAATCCTATAATCAACAAAACACTAACCCGCTCTGATACCACTTGTTAGGAAATTGCAGTACAATTGATTACCTTTTTGTATAAAAAACTAAACATGAAATTAAACCAGAAGTAATAAGTAACTAGAAATCAGAAACAACAAATAATAGGAGATACAAGAAACAACCAATCTTGTATTAAACTCTTCCATAATACAATGAACAAATCTCACTCTTCTCATACCTCTTGGGTGTACAGTATTTCTCTCTCAAGAGTTCTCTCTCTCTCTCTCTCAATCAATTACAATCAACTCAATAACTGAGTTGTTATTCCCTTAATTACAATACATCCCCATGGGTCTCTTGAATAGATCCCAAACCAAATAATAATTAGAAACACAGACTCAAGACTAAAATTAGTCTTTACATGCAAACTAATTGTTCGTCTAAAATTAGAATAGTTTTGGACACACACAGATGACCAATGTTGGTCTTTGTCTATCTGGAGATGGCCGACATCGGCTGATACATAACCAATGTCGGTAGCTTCCGATCCACCCCTGACCGATGTCGGCAGGATCTGAACGATGTCGGTTACTGTGTAAACCAGCAACCTCCACCATTTGCATAACAGTGAAGCTTTTAGCTCCACAACTTAACATGATTGAATGCGATAAAGTCACATAATTTCTCCCTTTTATACACTATTCTAGTTGGCAATGTTTAACTTTTTAATAAAATGATATCCAAACAATAAACATTAGATATTTAAGAAATACATATTAGGCAAATAAATATTATAAATGATCATCTTCGTACATGATCCTCTTTGTTTTTTTAGAAACAAGTTCTAAAATTGTCCAAATATTCACATCATTAATATTGAAAGAGAGTTGGACATAATTTCAAAACTTTGGTAATGATTACCATCTCATTTAAAAGTCCATGTGATCATTGTTATCTACACTATTTAAGTGGTGTGGTTTTGTTGTTTGATCATAAATCCTATTCTCATGATGAAAGATCACATGTGGTGATCCAAAACATTGAACAAATATAAAAAAATACAATTACTCCAAAAATTGTAATATTCATTTTGTATAAAGTATGAAAACATAAAATATCTAACTTAAAATATAATATAAAATTTAATAACTACAATATTAACATAATATATAAAAAACCTAAGATATAAATTTAAAGATTGATATCTTTCATCATATATTAGAAAAATATATTTAATATGTTATGTAATAGTCTATTTACCCTCATATAAATATTTTTTTTGCTTATGATGTGGGTGATCTTCATCTCCCTTCATCACCTGCTAAATATTCATTATTAGTATAATCTTGCGGGTGAAGCGAAAGTGAATCCAAATCCCAATTGCCATTGCATTCTTTTCATCACCCAAAATTCAGGGGATTCATTTGAAGATGGCATCATATTGCTACAACCCTTACCCATGATGTGATGGGTTCACATCTACCTCATGATCAATGTCGCCATAGAAACAATTTAGAAGAATACATCCAACATAGTTTTTTCTCACCCAGAAAGTCTAAAATGCCTTCCCTAGAATTTGTGGCAGTGGATCATGGCTCCAGACATGAATTCCCCTCTACCAAGTGTTGTATTCCTTTCAATAATCAATGAAGATGCAATCCCTACCATTAGAATTGTAGATAAATATGTTCAACAAGATTTTCAATAGAACAACACCATAATTAAAACAAGCACATTTAAGAAACTAGTCACAAGTTGTTGCATCAGTAGGAGGAGATAGAAGATCATCCTTGGGTAGTAGAGCCTTCTAAGATAAAACCTCTATCGAGGGACGATCTAGAATCACCCAACCATCCATGGAGACTAGAAGAGCCAAAGAAAAAGTAATATCCCATCTAACATGGGGCTATAACACAATCCCAAAAGAGCTAACTTGTGACCCCCATCGAGAAGGACCACCGACAAATTTCATACATGATAGTGGTGGAACTCCACTACTTTTTCAATATTATTTTTTTCTTTACCCACCTCTAATTTCTTTATTTTTATGTTTTTTTTAACATTTGACAATGAATTTAAAATCTAAACACTCAAATTGTGTTTACGATTGTAAGTCTAAGTTTGTGATTCACTCATTCACATAAGTTTGATGATAAATTTAAATTTTTTTTACTCAAGTCTTCTTTCATAGTGTAGATGTATGTTTGAGATTCATGCATTCAAAAATTCCTCTTAGCAGTAGGTACTCAAGCCGCATTACGGTGCTTATTTTTTTAATAGATTTAATGGTGTGTTTGAATCATTTTAAGATAACCTTTATTATATCGATAAAAACATAAGTGTAATGTAGTGATTTATTCATAATTATTTCTAACATTAAATTTTATGTCCATTTAACCATCACACGATAATTATAACTTTAAATTTGACATCTATTTAATGTTTTTTTCTTTTTTGTTAGAAAATTCAATTAAAAATCATGATATCTTGGCCATATATTAGAATTTGGAGTCCTCTTTTTTCTTTCCTAAAAAAAATTTTTAGAGCTTAATATAATTGTAAAATGAAAGTTATATCATTTAAAATCGATCGATAGAAAATATAATAAAGTTATTAATCAATATATGAATCTTTAATCAATGTGGTATGCAAAAATACAAAATAAAAATTTGACGTATTTCAATGAATATAACTAAAATATTGATATTAATAAATAATTATTATCTTAATTATATTTTCCTTAATTTTTCCTCTATATTAATAATTATTAGACAATTGGATCCATATAACACAAATATGATCAAACATTTATTACTAAAGGATGAAAGGGCATCCTTGCAACATAAATAAATTTTTTAAAATAACATTGAATATAATTTTAAATTCCATTTTCATTTTCAAAATTAATGTAATCATTTAAATATAACGTACTCAAATTTTGAATTGAGTATATGACTCAAATTTAAGCACTTATAATAAACATTTGTAATATATAAACATTAAATAGGTTTTTGAAAATCTTCATTGTTTTAAGGATACAACATCTAAGAACATTATATAATAAGTATTATGATGCAGTTTTAGTATTTATTGTAAAAATATTAATAAAAAATATATAAATAATGAATTAAAAAAGTAAAATAATGTATCAAAATACAAATTCTTCAATCTACAAATAAAATGTTATAGCAGTCCCAAATTCAAACCCTCATACGAGTGACCCTAACACCCACAATGAGTAGCATAAAAGCAATACATTATGGTTATAATTAATGTTCAAACAAATTATAATTCAATAAAAAATTTACTTAGGCAAACTTATTGATGGTCTTTGCATATTATTGATCAATCTAGATCTTCTTTGACAATAGGTTAAATTAAGGGGTATTCCATTTCTCTAAGTTTGGTAATGGGGCAAGAAAATCTGACAAAAAATCACACAATGAATACTCATCCTCGTGTACAAACCCATCATCAAGTTTATGCTCATAGTTGAAAGGATCATATTGAAACTACCTAGATTTACTTTGATTGCTATTGCAAATACCTATACTATTAATCTGTGTCAGCCTCTTGAATAAGTTTTTCCATTTATGACCACAAAAGGAGGCTACCTCATTTACAAATGAATTAGACCATTATCCTCCTCACCACATGAATCTCTTTAAGTTATCATTCTGTGACATAAATTCATTGGTGATGTAATAACAAATAAGCATTTTGATCAGATATATGTTAGAAAAGGGAGAGCCTTAAGCATCAAGAATGACCACTATGAGGGGAATCATATTGTCTTGTCATTATCCTCTAGCCAATAGAAAAGTATAAAAATAAGATTTTATAAATTCATATTTTCAAAAACATAGTGTATTTAATAAAATTTGAAGATATTTACATTGCATAGTTTTCAATGTAGATTAATATGGAGAGGTGATTACAATATATACATGTGCAATAAAGATAATAAAGGTGCACGTGAACACGCACACGCACACATGTGTGCATGCGTATGCATGTGCACACACACACACAGGGACAAAATTAATTAGTTAATTAAATATTGGTGGGTGTTGTCATCAAAAAAATAAAGGTAGCAACATATGTCGATGGTGCTTTGTTTTTGATGTGTTGAAAAAGTGAATTAACACATTGTTGGGTTCTTTGCTCAAAAGGAATAATGGTGGGGCATGGAGTTGCTTCACTACCCCAGGGCCAATGGGTCCTGTCAGTGGCCACTATGGAATAAATTTGATGGTTGACCTTATTTGTCATGTTAAATTTTGATGACAATTATTTATTCAATATTTTCATTGTGGTTCTAGTATAGCTCATGATAGTTAGCATTTGCACATGGAGGAAAAAAACATTCTCTAAAAATACTTAAAGCCTTCCTTAGCTCATTCATACAAGCTTTAAAAACTTGCTTTGATGTATCCTTGGCTCATTTTATAGGCCCTATCCTTTCAATGCTAACAATACATATTTGATTGAGTGATAAGATGTTTTGGTCTTAGCCTCTGCTATATTGCTACATAATCTTTTTTAATTTTAATTTTATATATAATATGCTATTATATTTTGAGCCCTGTTAAGATCTTTGGTATCATGTGCACAAACAATAGAAAAAGGCAAAATGACATCATATACCAGGTTCTATAAGGGCTTATAAATATTAGTCATGTTCGGAGGTCCAATAATACCTAATTTAAATAAAAATATGTAAGTTAAAAATAAAAATATATTTTTTGTAAAATTAATATATCATTTTAAAATATCTAATTTAATATCATGTTGAGTAGGAGTATAAGTTAGGAAAAAGCCAGGGCAAGCAAAAATGTAGAAGTATTTTACATCTTAAAATAGTAAAGAGTTGTTCCATTAAAGCTCATATTGTCAGTTTTCCCTATGGAAGATGTGTATAATATCGTATATCACAGAGGTTCAACAGTTACCTATAAGCAAGGTACACTTAATATTTTTTTAGATAGGTATTTGCTTTTGATCAAATTTCCAACCAGTCTGGGACACAATTGGGGCCCTAAATCCCCTAAGTGATAATCTATCACAAGTATCATAGTTACCAACAAAGGTCACGATTGGCTTGAGAATACCATCAATGACTACAACTAACCCAAGAATACTAACAATTGGCCACAACCAGCCCAAAAATACCAATGATTGACCATGACTGGCCCAAGAATACTAACGATCAACCACAATCAACCAAGGAATACTAACCATTAGCCATATCCAGCCTCTGATATGATACTAAGATTTGAACCTAGGTGGTGCTTGAAATAACCAGGTCACTTTACCAACTCACCCACATCTCATCAATACAGTGCACTTTAATATTATCGTCATGTAGTTAATGACAAATTGATTGATTTGGTTTATCATCTTGCTAGGAAATATAACCCTGACGTCACATCAAAATGAAACATGTGATGCATATGCATACCTATATGACTCATGAGAAAATAATAAAATAATGGAAGAATGATGAAAAATTTAATCTTCGCATGGAAAGGTTGATACAAGGCCTTCCTGGAGGAGTTTTCCTACCGACCCTTTTGGCAATGTTACTCAGCATCAACCCATTGATGAATGGATGATAAATATGAATTTGGCTCGAAACCCCATGGATGGATGGGTGGCATTGGATCCCCCTTCGGCAAAGCCTTCCACTTCTAGACTACTTTACCACCTATGGATGACCTTCCACCTCCTCTTTCAAGTGCTGTGGCCTATGCTTAATTCTCTTATGTGGTTTTTATAATATTATTTTGAGTGTCATGTCTTAATCAACTTAACTATTTGATACATGTGTTTTGTTGTTGTGATCTGAGCCAATGTTTTATCCTCCAAGATGGAGTTTGAGTCCTGAATACCAACTGGTTATGTTGTTATGCCATCTTTTGTATTTATATTATTTATATAATAAGATAAATTGAAGCATTCTAATTTAGTAAAAACTAATTTTGATGAAGACTTTTTTTATAGACAAGACATTTATTTTCCTCTAATTTTTTAATAATAAATGTTAAAATTTTCTATAAAAAATGTCTTATCATTATCTTCCAACCAATAAGAAAATATACAAATAAATTTATTTTCAAATTTATCTTTTTCAAAAATGCAATAATTTTAATAAAACTTTATAAAATTAAAAGTTTAAAAAAATTTAAATATTTATATTACACATTTTTTAATATAAATCAATATAAAAAAAGGATTACAATATATCGTATACAACAAATACATAATAAACCATACAAAATCATATTAGATACTATGTAAGAAAACTTGAGCATGAATTCACAAATAAAGTGAAACCTTTATAAGGATAATGTAAGCTCACAAAAATATATTTATATTAAATTACAATGAAACTATTCATGAATTTTAATCAAATTAAAGCATTAAAAATTAATTAATTTAATTAATAAATTATAAATTATAAAAACGAGGTAATATAAAGTTTATAATATATTTTAAATATCGCATGATCTAGTAATAATTTTTAAGGTCTAACAACGAAAATGTGCTTTTCAATGTAAGACAAAGTTAACTCATAAAATTTATGGTAAACATAAAACTTTATCAATATATTTTCTATTCTCTTGATGATATTTACACCACACACACACACACACACATAATATTAGAATGCTTCAGTAGATTTCAATAATAAATATATGGAAGCATTCTAGTTGTGTGTGTGTGTGTGTGTGTGTAAATAATTAGAATGCTTCAAAACAACCCTCAAAACTCCCTTGTTGGTTGGGAATAGACAAGCAAGTGCAATACAATGAACAACCCACACCACACCCTTATTGGGTAGGGACAACCAAATAAAGAAAAACAAACCCAAAAAAAAGTCGTCGATTAACATATACAACCGTCTTCCTACCAATGAAAAATATTGGTTCAAAACAACAAACAACCCTCAAAACTCCCTTGTTAATCAAGTATAGACAAGCAAGTGCAATACAATGAACAACCCAAACTACACCCTTATTAAGTAGGGACAACCAAATAAAGAAAAATAAACCAAACCCTAGAAGGTGGTAGTCTAATAACACAAATGTAACTATCAACAAGCACACGTAAATCTAAAGAACGACATCACCACCAATATATACATAAACAAAAAAAATGTCAATAAAAAAAGAGATGGAAACCATTACTACCACCATTGCCATTAATAATCCAACACCAATAACAACTAAAAACTAAATCCTGTATACCAAATAAAACATGCCATGACCACACCATTCCTAGAGGACCCACCACACCATTTGTGCTCACAAATAACAAACAACCACCAAACTATTTTCTAAAGGAGTCACAACCACCATTTAAGCTTGTATTTAACAAGAAGCCATGGAGATCCATTTGAAATTATGCTCCATAGAGCTAAAATTTTGGGGGAAGACGAGAGATGAGTCCACCTTTTACATATTATGGGAAACTTGAAAACAAAATCCAATGGAAGGCATGAAAATATCTTCTCGTGTATGCTCTAGTAACTTAGACCACCCTGATTTAGTGCTTATATCTCTATCAATTAAAACACATCTTAAGGACTATTTCAGATAATTTGGACTTATGTTCATAACTGAGTGAAGTGGATGTATTAAAGCTAAATGGAAAGATCCATACAACAACACATATGTATCAATTAAAACATATCTTAAGAACTATTTCAGATAATATGGGCCTATGTCCCCTAACTGGCTGAAGTGAATATACCAAAGTTGAGGTGAAAGATTCATTGCATCGACACATCTCTATCAATTAAAACACATCTCAAGGACCATTTCAGATAATCTAGACGTACTTCCTCTAACTGAACTGAAGTGAATGTACCAAATTTTAGGTGAAAGATTCATTATAACAACATATCTCTATCAATTAAAACACATCCTAAGGACCATTTCAAATAATTTGGACTAATTTTCCCTAACTAGATTAAATTGAATATACCAAAGTTGAGGTGAAAGATTCGTTACTAAAACACATCCGAAGGACCATTTCAAACAATCTACACTTATTTTTCCTAACTAAACTAAAGTGAATGTACCAAATTTTAAGTGAAATATACATTGCAACAACACATCTCTATCAATTAAAACACATCCTAAGGACCATTTCAAATAATTTGGACTAATGTCCCCTAACTGGACTGAAGTGAATGTACCAAAGTTAAGATGAAATATTCATTGCAAGAACATATCTCTATCAAATAAAACACATCCTAAAAACCATTTCAGATAATTTGGACTTATGTCCCATGACTTCATTGAAGTGAGTGTACCAAAGTTGAGGTGAAAGATTCATTGCAACAACACCTTTGAGAAAAAGTAGGGGGAAATTACAAATTAAATAAGCAGACATAATTTAATGTTTTTTCTTATTCTATTCCTACTTTAGTGAGCTAGAAAGTGTATATAAGAAGGCTTGAGTGACAATAAAAGATTAAAAATAAAAATTCTAATTCATTGTTATGTAAAAATTTGGGCATACACATGCATTTTTGGTGTATATAATCTTAGTTTGAAACTAATTGGTGGAATGATATATATAAGGGAGAGTGACCATTAGTTGAGGGGGTTATAATACTTTTCTAAACTTGAGAGGATATTTGGGAGCAAAAGAGTCAATACTTGGTTGCAAAAGATTCAGGTGTACTTCAACCAAACGGCAATACACAACAATCAATCATATGATGATACATCACCCTCACAAGTATAAAATACTCAATACACATATTAAACATATTTATTTTTTAATATATTTCAAATTTCTCATTTCAAATCAATTCAAAATGTGATTTTCTTGTATTTTAGATTTTTTTAAATCAATTCAAAATGTGACATACTTATTGAGTGGCCATGTTAAGGTACATAACTATTAATTTATCCTAAGTTTTTACTTGATACTTAAAAATTATACACATTTAAAAATTTGACCTAATCTATCCACCAAGTCACACATTCCAAATAAATTTAAACAAATAATTAATAGATTTTATATCTATTAGTTTATGTTTATGTTTTGTAATTCATATAAGTTAAAAATTTAAAGACTAAAAACTGAGTTAATTATTATCTACATAACAAAATTTATTTAAATAAATTAAATTTAGTAGTCCAATGGTGAGGATGATGGTGTAAAAGGTACTACCTAGCCATTCACCAAGATACAAGGGTAAGTGCACAAAGATGGGGGGCCAAAATGCAAACATTTTTTTTCAAAAAAATAGAACCACATATGCAGTTATTAAACACCATGTACATGGTTTTTAGAACCATGTATGCATTTATTAAACACCACATACATGGTTTTTAAAACCATATACATAGTTATTAAACATGGTGTAACCAGTTTTTAAAACTGCATACATAGTTTCATGCCATAGGCTCGATAATCATTGAGCAAAAACTATGTACACAGTTTTATACATATAAACTATGTATGTAGTTTTAAAATGGCATTACCATGTATGCAGTTATGTCATTTTAAAACAAAATAAAAAATCATCAATGCCATTCATTTGGAATCAACAAAAACTGTGAGCAAAAGAGGAGAAGAGTAAATATGCATAACCAAGGCAAGCAACAAGCACTTCGGCAACCCAAATTCAATAATGAAATGCCAAAAGAGAGGTAATGTATTTTATTACATTTTAAAAAAATAGTTAATTTCATTACATTTTTATTGAAATTATATTTTATATTTTTATTTTTTAGCACATGCATAGGTGAGTGGCACTAAACAACAACTTGACACTCCTATCCCTCCTCACCCACAAAACCCTCCTATCCCTCCTCACCCATAAAACCATCCTATCCCTCTTGTAGTTCCTCAAGCCCCCAAAGGTAGTCAAGAGGATTTAACAACCCATATCATTGAAAATAAGATCGAACTTGAGAATATGATTATGACATTGAGGGATCTCTGTGCAAACAACCCCCACCAAATTTATTTGGCAAACACAAGACAAACATTATTAGGAGAATTTGAGTCATTAACATGTCAAACTGATAGGTGGGCTAACTATAGAAATAGATGTAGGGCATACTATTTCAACAAATTATTTGCAACCACTATTAAAGATAAAAATATAACCAAATCCCAAATTTATGCCTTATTTATTGATGGGAAAATTGGTGCACCACTAGATGTGATGACCAAATGATTTCCAATCCATTAGAGCACTCACCATTTGATCAAACTTAATTTTTAGGACTGGTGCTAAATGGTCTTTGATCACCTACCTTGAAACAATAATGGGGTCTTGATGTATTTTTTGAGAAAAATGTATTGTGAGTTTGTGTTGAATGAAATTTCAAACTACTTTGATTTCTTAGAGTTCTTTGGTAGAGGAAAGGGCTCTATGTAGGATAGACTAGGTGCATGTCATATACCCAATCATCCTATGAGAGTGTGTATCAACAAACCACATCCTCTTGAGACCCTACCCTCTACATTCAAGGAGACTGTAGAGATTGATACTTTACATGTGTTTAAGGTGCTTACTAACACCCTTGGTCACCATATGCACAATATTTCTCATACTCCTACTAGTGAGGGTGGATATGGTGAGGCTTCATCTATAATTGCTATGCAACGAGCTCACTATTATAGATCATATGGTGTTATATGAATTGGACTTGAGGAGAATATCATGCAGCCCACTCATGGTGGTATTTTTTTGGGCCTAGAGGATATCAACTTCATTGTATTTCAACCATCTACATTTGATCTAGACACCTTGGCTACAACTTCCCAGGTAGTTTTAATATTTTAATTGTTTCAAAAAAATATCAAACTTGTTAAAATATTTTTACAATTTAAAAGGTAATAATTAATTTTCATGTATAAAGCTCAATAATGTATATGATTTTTTTTATGTTGTAGCAAGATTTTGGATGCCACACAAGTGTGTTTGTTGCTACTACTATGCTTGTGTATACCTATATAGAGGTGATTTTTAAGAATTAATTAATTTTATGGTTCATTATATATGTGTGGTGTTGTATATATATGCTGAAGTGACTAACAATGATATTTTTTTGTTTAGTTGATGACCACACTAGACACTCTACCATCTATTTGGGAGGGAACAAACGTAGGTTTTGCTATTGCAATTTCATTTTCAAAATAATTCACTGAGGTACATGAGATTTATTATAATATTTAAGTGTAAATATGGATGTGTGTTTGTAATTATCCTTTGTACTTGTTTAAATAGCTGACGCACAAAAAAATTATCTATGCATACTCCGCTAATGATGTCTTCTAGTTTTGTTGAAATGATTAGCAGGGGTGATGTGGTACAATTGATAATTTAATTTTTTATTTTTTCTATTATGTTTTAATGGTTTAGTTAGTTGGTTTAGAATTTTATAAGCTAATTTTGAATATGTGTGTGTGTGTGTGTGTGTGTGTGTGTGTGTGTGTGTGTGTGTGTGTGTGTGTGTGTGTGTGTGTGTGTGTGTGTGTTTAGGGAGACAACCCTTATGTTATCATGAGTACATCATTGGATCCTTTAAGTGATCCATTTCACATTCCCATTCACCAGCATGAACTGATCATTGACCCTATTGAGTGCTAGTCCCAAATTGAGTGTGACCACCAACTTGTAGTAAGTGTACCTATTAATTATTTTTGTATCATTTTAAACACTTAACTTGTTAATTTTATAAGTATCTTGATCCATTACATGTAAATTTGATGACAATATTTGTATATGAATAGTCAAAGCTACAAGTGAGTTTTGAGCAAAAGACTCATAGTCAACCAGATCCAACACCTCCAGTTGTGAGCAAGGCATCCAAGGGAGAGGCTTCTATAAGCAAGGAAAAGAGAGATGCATTTTGATGATTAGGATCATGTCTTATGACATTTTGTTGCATTTTTATTGGTGTGGCAGCCAAAACATTATTCATGCAACTCTATTTATTGATGATGTGGCAGACACTATCCATCTTAGTGAGGTGTCATAACATTATTTCTGATTACATAGGTGGCATGGGGCACAATTCTTTAAAGTTTCATGGAAGCACATGGTGGTGGCCTACCTTGTCTAAGGATATGTTCTTCCTTTTGATCTTTGACATGTGACCAACCTTTTACTATTCATCAATAGTGAATCACATGTGAAGGGTGGCACCAAATTTCATAGAAGACTTGTCTTTGGAAATGGTGAACCCAAGTGGAGAGCATGACATAGCATTTCCTTGATCTTTACTCCTCCTTTGTCATGATTCCCATCCATGTGGGATGTGGAACTTAGTTATTGTTTTGTCTCTCTTTTTTCCTCATACTTTTCTATAAATGAATGTGTCCATTCTTGGCTTAGGGAGGTGAGTTTATTTGGGAAGGCTTGTGTGATGACTTGGAACCTCCTTGGCTTGGGATGCCAAGTTTGTAATGTGCTTTGGGATAGCTTGTTGAAATATTTTGTAGTTGAGAGAGAATTAATGAGGATATGTTGAATCTATGAATGAATTCATGATGTGTTTATGAGATGTTTATGTGATTAATAGGATTATAAGGATTGTTGAATCCTTCATGTGGTTGGAGGCCACATCAAGTGGTATTAGAGCAAGTTTGAATCTTGTTGGGAGGAGGAGATGCTAGAGTACATCCTTGTTTATGTGTTTTATAGGTATGAATATGGGAAGAAGAATGGAAGAGAAGACATGGTGAATGTGTTGATGAATATCCAAGACAAGTTGGACATAGTGATGGAGCATATTCAAGAGGAAGACAACTAAGTATTTTGCATAGTGATGAAGAAGAGAATGAAGTGGCCTATGAAGCTAATGATTGAGAGAAGGAAAAGGCAAGAGTTGAGACTTGCCTTAAGGAGAGAAGAGAAGATGAATAAGATTTCCATGAAAGTCAATATGAGAGAGGAGTTGTCATGTGATCAGCCAATGTATGAATACATCCTCATAAAGTATGATGAAGAGGTGGAGGAAGAGATTATGGATTCTTATGAGTGGGAAAATTCAAATTTTTTTTATTTTGAGATGGGGTTTGAGGTGAAAGAGAATTGCAGACATGAAGGGTTGCTTGAGGATGAATATTTCAGCCATATAGTGTGGCATGAGAGTGAAGATTGTAGCCTTGGAGAGGTGCATGTGGGTAAAGAGAGAAATAAAATAGTTTTGCAAGTTTTCATGATGGAAGCTTTGGAGGAGAATGTTGTGCAATTATGTGCACATGAGGAGATTGTGGAGGAAGAAGAAAAATTGATAGTTTTTGGGGGAGGATTTGATGATCCAAGGCTTGTTTTAGAATAAACAAATGGTATGATGGTGGAGGATGTTGTGCAAGAAAATTCACATGTGGAAGAACATGATGTTGCAGATGTTGAAGATGAGTTGCAAGCTTCTTTGGAAGAAGCCATGGATGAAGATTTGATTGGTGTTGATGTTCTAACCATAGAGGATATTTTTGTGCAAGAGAGTGCACATGTGGAGCAAAAAATCAATGTTGTTTCAACCATGAGCGAGGAGGTACAAGTGGTTGGATGAGTGAAGAAAGCTATGTGGGATTTTGTTGGAGGTGGATGATTAGTGGTGTGATAGAGCTCACATGGGATGATGAGATACATGGTAGAGCATCTTAGTGGAGGAGGTCAGTTTTGGATGGGAGGTGTGATCCCATGAGTATGGTTTGAGGTGGGTGTGATCCCATGAGTGTTTTTAGTGGGTTCATCCCCACATGTAAATCCATTGGGATATGGATATGTTTTTAGTAAAGAGGATAGTTTGTGGTCCTGCAAGGATGGTTTCAAGATTAGTACATAGATGATGGAAGCAGATAAGGAAAATGATATTATCCAGGTACACTAGTGTGTTGGAATGGGATATTGTGGTCATTACCCCACATGACCAAAAGAGTGGTTCTACCACTTACCCTAGCTATGTGATCAAGAGATCACATTATCTACCTCAGGTGTCTGATGCAGGAGTATCCAAGGGTTTAGGAAATCTTGCATCACCAAAAACTGAGTGGTGTGTTTTTTATTTTTTTAGAATAAATGACATGGATACAATTAGGACAACTCACAAGAGATGAGTTATTTTTCAACTAGAGGAGAATGATATGGCATCCAAAACACTATTCATATATCACTATTCATGCAACACTATTGATTGATGACATGGTGGACACTATTCATCTTGGTGAGGTGTCACAACACTATTACTAGTTGTATAGGTGGCATGGGGAACAATTCTATGAAGTCACATGGAAGCACATGGTGGTGGTCTACCTTGTCTAAGGAGATGCTCTTCCTTTTTTATCTTTGACATGTGACCAACCTTTCACTATTAATCAATAGTGATTCACATGTGAAGGGTGGCACCAACTTTTTAAAAAGACTTATCTTTGGCAATGATGAACCCAAGTGGAGAACATGGTGTAGAATTTCCTTGCTCTTTACTCCTTTGTCATGATTCCCATATATGTGGGATATGGGACTTAGTTTTTGTTTTGTCTCTCTTTTTTCTTCATAATTTTATATAAATTAATGTGTCCTTGGAGGAAAGTTTAGGTGGGAAGACTTGTGTGATGCCTTGGATCCTCCTTGGCTTGGGATGCCAAGTTTGAAATGTGTTTTGGGATAGCTTATTAAAAGATTTTATATTTGAGAGAGAATAATGAGGATATGTTAAATTTATGAAGAATTCATGATGTGTTTATGATATGTTTATGTGATTCAGAGGATAGTAAGGATTGTTGAATCCTTCATGTGGTTGTAGGTCACATCACCTATATGGATTGATGTATGGATTTTTGGCATTGTATGCCTATACAGAATTGAATCATGATATTATATCACTTGTGTTCACATTTTGTACACATTTATATGGATTTTATGGATAATATATACATTATATATTGTTTATCATTTCACTTTATAAATATTCTCACTGATTTCAGGTTTTGGATTTTGTTTTAATATATTACATATTATATTGCATGTTCACATCATTGTATCCTTAAACTTCTGTTGAGCATTAAAAATCTACCATGCAGTGATCATATAATATATTTTTTTAAGTATATACAACTATTTGTGTGTTATGGTTTGGTTTGGTTTGTTGTTAATAGATTAACTATAATACAAAAGTTAATATGATTGTAATTATTGAAAATCCATTATATATAACATATCTTATAAGTATATGTTTTGAGATTTGCTCTAGAAATTTCTAAATTTTTCCATTTTTTGTTTGTGTTTTTACATAAAGTAGAATTGGCAAGGTGGTGGGCTATCTATTTGTAAATAATATTTTTCTAGTTTAATATCTATTTTTTATAAGGCCATTCATTATGTAGTTTTTTTGTAACTCTTGGCCTTGCTTAAGAAAAGTCATACATCAAAGACATATTTGGAACACATGAAGCTCTTGAGGTTGTACCAAGGAAAAAAGTAGCTAGAAGTTTTGATGCAAACATCAACCCATTGATAGAGGGGCATATTTACAACATGAAAATATTTTGGGAGAGACAATAAATTAAGAGATTTAAAAAAACACAAAAACATGTTTGGTGCATAAAGTGTAATGAGGAGGTCCACAATTTGTTTTTGTACATGCTTCAATGTAAAGGTGGTTTTCACTACATCTAAGGTCTATCACAAGGCATGAATGGAATATTATAATTATCCTTATATGATAAATTTAAATACCAATGCTTATACTTATACTTATAGAATATTATACTTGTATACTATTACTTCTTGGACAAAAGAAAATTCTTCTAAGTGTCTACAAACGACTGTGAATACATAAAACAGGGTTACTTAAAGGTTTTAACTAATTAGACCTTGAAATAAGTGAAAAATATCCTTAAATTAAATTTATTAATATTTATTTATGTAATTAAAATATGAATAGAATAAATCTAACCAACATATCCCTTTTGGTTTCAACAAAAACAAGTTTCCTCATACACAGAATCATGTTACCATGGCAAACTGTCAATAAAAAATTATTTATTGTCTTTGGGGAATCATGGCTAAAAAATTACAATTAAAAAATGTTTGGGATGAAAATTAACTCCTATGACAACATTTATGGCATTTGATTACACCCGGTTAGGAGATGGAACACCTGTTTTGGCCTCAAGATGGCATTTCCCTAAATGCAAGATGCAAGCCACAATGCAATATATCTATCTTTGGGGGCCTCATGGGTGAAAAATGACATCACCACCATGTCTAGGGTTAGGATTAACCTCTATAAACACAATCATAGCATCTGATTATGCCTAGTTAGGATATGGAGAACTCATTCTAGCTTTAAGACCACTTGTCCCTACAAGGCAAAACTAGTGTTTGTTAGGCAAACTTTGGACAACTATAAAATGGAAACCATAAATATTATGAAAACATTATTGGCATTCAATTACACCTGGTTAGGAGATGGAACACTTATTTTGGCCTTAAGATGGCATTTCCCTAAATGCAAGATGCAAGTCACAATGCAATATATCTATCTCTAGAGGGCTCATGGGTGAAAAATGACATCACCACCATGTCTCAGGTTAGGATTAACCTTTATAAACACATTCATAGCATCTGATTATGCCTAGTTAGGAGATGGAGCACCTGTTCTAGCCTTAAGACCACTTGTCCCTACAAGGCAAAACTGGTGTTTTTTAGGCAAACTTTGGACAACTGTAAAATGGAAACCATAAGACATATCCATGAAACAAAAAAACATCAAGTTAATGTCAAATTAATCTATTTTTACTCCAAATATATTTGATTTCAAATCATCTAAGAACTTGTTTTAGATGATTTAGTGATTAATCTTAAAATGCAACTTTTATGTATTTAAGAGACAAGTTATTTGCCTCCAATAGACATTTCTACTTCTAGGACATTTGATTCAAAATCCATGACTTCCAACACCTTAAGATATGTAACTTAAATTCATTCCCATAGCCATGGCCTTGGAGTCCATGCAGATACCCTTTTTTGCAATAATTTTGGCCTCGAGCAATATTGATAAGAAATATTGCCAAGATGCAAGCCATAGTGTGAGATCTCTATTTCTAGGGGCTTGTGGGTGAAAAATAACATCTCCATCACATAAAGGGTGGATATTAATCTCTAAACCCCCATTATTGGCATTTTGGTATGCCTGATTAGGAGATAGAACACCCATTTTGGGCTCAAGACCACTTATCCGTAGGTGCAACATGCAATCCATAATGCAAGATCTTTATCTCCTAGGGATTAAGGGTGAAAATTTAAATTTACACCATTTTGAAGATATGGATTAACCTTTAAGACCATATTAATGGCATTTGATTATTCTTGGTTAGGATATGGAGCCCCTATTTCAGCTTCAAGGCTACTTTTCCCCAGATGTAAGATGCAATCCATAGTGCAATATCTCTATCTCTAAGGGCTTCTAGGTGAAAAATGACATCACCACCATGTCAGGGGTGGGGATTACCCTCTAGGACCACATTCATATCATATGAGTATGCTTGGTTAGGAGACAGAGCACCCATTTCAACCTCAATAACAATTGTCCCTACAAGGCAAAACTAGTGTTTTTAGGCAAAATTTAGGCAGTCATAAAATAGAAACTATAAGTTGATCCATAAAATGAAATAACTATAACATGCATGTTAAAGTCCTCTACTTATACCCTAAATCTCTTAGATTTAAAATCATAGACAAACTCATGGCAGAGGATTCATTAATCAGTCCTAAAATACAACTTTCCTAGCATTCAAGTATGCCAGTTAGGAGACAAAGTACCTGCTCAAGCCTCAAGATCACTTGTCTCTAGATTCAAGATGATTATCTACTAACGATTCAAACCACATGAAGTTGGAATCATCTACATGAACTAAAAGGTAAAATAATCAATCATCTACATGAACTGAAAGCTTCTCTTAGTTTCAAGAATTTATGGAATTCTCTACTAACGGTGCCAACCACGTGAAGGTGGAATCTTATTTGGCACCACTAAACTACAAAAAATATGTTAATATGCAATTAAATTGAAATTTATATGTAATACCTAAGAAATAAATAAAATTTGATAAAAGTAAACACATTTGCATTTGAGAAGTCAACATACCTTGGGATTTTAATCTAAAGAACCACTAAGATCAGCTCTATTATTTATAGTAGCAATAATTAATTCATGATTAGATTCATAAACCTTCCACAAAGTCCTTTTTAATGGCCTACCTTGATATTTTTATAATTGAACATTTATTACAATAACCAAATTTGAATAGTGGAATATCTTCTTATATACTTTGAGGTATTCAAATAACCATATATTTGAATTTTTGATAGGATAGTATCGAATCCAATTTCTAGTAATTACTACAGACCTAATGGGATAGTGAATGTTATCCCCATCTGTGACTATAGAAGGCAATTTCTATTTTTCATCTACACACAAGCACAAGTGGTATTTTATCCCCTCCTCATTACCCTCATCTGCAATAAATACATAAATATGCCCTATATCACAAAACAAAATATGATTTATGAACATGATATGTTGATATATTTACCAAATTTAGTACATGAAACACATGTTAAACAAATGGTAGTTGGTTTCACTAGATCAAATACATGGTCAAAGTCACATGATAATGTCAACTCTATATAAGTTGTAATGTTGGTGGAACCTAATAAGTGTTAATTGGAACTAGAGGCCTACAACTCCATTCATCCACCCATTCTTTTGGGTCACACTTATTCCAAACAAAGTCAATGCATGTAGAATAAAAACATGTCATGTGTCTTGTATGAACCATCCAAGAAACCATGTTTGAACTACGAAATGAGTGTAACTCACTCGATCCTATTACTATCACACAATAGTCATACCTTACCAATTTTTCATCCTCTATCAACCAAAAACATCTATGAATAGTGGAATTTTGTTGAGCACCATGGCCCATAATTTCACTACACCATTCAACTATGTTTTTTGCATTTGTCAAATTAGTGACCTCTTCAAACTTTAACTCCTATCTTTCAAGCTTTATTTTGACACATGATCTTACACCATCATGATCCCCTTTTCCATGGCATTCTTCAATGAAATTATAAATATTTTGTACACTAGTGGTCACATACATATTTTTCAACCATTAGAACATTTGTGCATTCTTAAATTGTGATGTCTAATTATCTGACCAAATATAATATTGATTGAAAGTAATGTTCCTTTTAGTCAACTTTCCATAAAACATCTAAAAATAAACTTACACATACTTTGAATAATGTGTTCGATCATCACTGACATAGAAGTGGCACTCCCTTAATATTTTTTGATCCTGCACTGTACTGTTAGGTGAATGCATGAATACTATATGCACAAAAAGGGAAACCTGTACTGAATGGTAGTGTGTTGACTGAACCACTCTTTATGGTTGTAATGTGTAATTTTATACAAAGTTAATGACTAAAACAATAGTACCAAGTGGGAATGTGTCCTTAATTAACTTTAATTATTCATCTATCCATCAATCTCTATGTGTGTGTCTTCCATAATCATATACAATTTCCTCCTTGAATTTGTCCATAAATTTGGAAACAGGTATTTATTTTGTAACAAGCTCACACCTTTTAGATTCTTTTCCATATTTTCATTGATATGTCATAGATTTATATTTACATAAACCAACTAATTCTATGTTTACTCTCCTCATGGCTACATTTTTTCAATTTTGGCAATCCACAACAAATGCTACAAGTTCCATCCAAACAAGGTTTATTATAAAAAAAATCTCCATTTCATCGTTCACAAAAAATAGATGGAATAAATTCCCTTGTTAATTTTGGTGGGGCTTCCACTTGACACTCTTGTAAAAAAAAATTAGTATTCAATGTACAATGAACATGACAAAAAATATCATAATGCATCGAAAATTCAACATGTTGTCTACAACAAGTAGTGGGTGTGTGATTGATTTTCACATACAAGGGTTTGGCCATTTCAAAATATATTTGACTAATAGAAATTTATGGATATTTTAAAACAAATTTAGAGTAAAATTATGTTTGATTCATATCTAAAAAATGTTTAGGATGTGGTTCACTATTATGAGAACCAAATCTTCTTTTCACTACATCTCTAATATTAGGTGATACCCTTATGTTATCTTTCCAAAATTCTACAAGTAAATCTTTTAGGGAATCGACTATAGCCTTGTCTTTCTATGGGATTCTACCAAATAACACCCACACGTCATTTTTATTAGAAACATCAAGTCTTCTACATCTCCCAATTGCTTTCATTAGTGTTTTTATGTTTATGTGCAATGCTCATCTTATTTATCTAATCGATCATTTATTCTTTATTTGAAAACTTACCATAGAAGTTATAATAATGCATCGGGCAACATTAGCATCTTTGGTGTATTTATCCACACCTACTTGATGGTATGCATTATGAAAATTTTCAACAATTACCTTGTTTACACCATCAATATTACATGTTCTTAGTCCTAGGGTGTTCATTGTAGGTTTCATCTTATGCACTTTCATCAATGTAATAAATAATTGGAATCTTTGAGTTTCATTTAATTTGTGAAAGTGTGAGTCCTAATTTTTTTAGCTTTTCTTCTCATATGGTGCCAAGATATTTTTTTAGGCATTGGTTTTTTTTTAAAAATCATCTATTTCAATTAAATACATGGGTCTTCTTTTCAAAATCATAGGAGGTGTTCTTAATGGTAAATTTGATTTATTTGGTGTATCCATATTATTTTATTCATTGCTAGTTTCTTCATTCAATGGTGTTCACATAGTGTTTTCTTGGTTGTTAATTTCACCAATTGGTGTTTCCATGCAATTTAAATCATCATGCATTCTATCATCATCATCATCATCAAAATTAAAAATCATAAAATTTTATTGTGGACTTACATTATAATTTGGTATACTATCAAAATTGTCAATTATACTTTCAGAATTTGGTATAATATCTATTGGTTCCTAGTTGTACACTTCTATCATTCAACTTTTCAAACTTGAAGAGGATGGCAAACTAAGATGATAAACCACTAATACATCATTATAGCTAGGAAAGGGTTTAGCATCTAAAATGGATCAAATAGAAAAAATAACTAGGAGGCACCTACAAAGGGTATGGTTAACTCCCTACTACTTTTGGCTCTGCCTGAATCAAGGTGAGAGGACCTACTGAGGTAGCTTTCTCACATGAAGGAGTTTTGTACTTCAATTTCCATGATGATTATTGGTATGAAAAGGTAAATATGACCAAAGTATAACCAAACTTATGCAATTCACCCATGAAGGGTTGTCATGTGAAATGCAAAAATGATTTACATCATATACAAGCTACTAAAGATAGATGATAGTGTGGCTACAATCTCCATTTTGACAACTATTTCAAAAAATAGGGAGTAAGTGAGAGTTATAGCACTAGAATTTAAAACACACATAGTGAATGCATTTCAAAACATACAAGGTTTTATGCATCCACAAGGCAAACAACACTTATAATATGCAAATAGTGTGTTATCTACAAGGTGAAATAGGGTCAAACCAGATTTATTTGAATTATGGGTAAAGGTGTGGATAGCCAATAAATGAACACAAAGAAGTTCATAAAATAGCTATACTATCTTCATTAACGAATGATTTTTAGTATAGAAATAGATAAAATGAAATCAAGCACAAATGATCCTCAAAAGTTCACAAACAATTATGCAAATCATCCTTCAAGAATTCCCTCCAGCTAAATTCATGAGATTAGGACTACCCTTAAAAAGACTATCAATACCTTATTCCCAAATCTCAAAATAGAAAGGATTTTATACTCTGGGTACAAACCCTAAATGACTACCATATATAAGAATACATCAGATAACCAATCTACTAAGCACGTAAAGTAGAGCATTTTACTTCAACAATAAGAAGGAAAAGTAAACCATGAATAGATTCCATTTATCAACTAAATCAAAGCTAAATATAACATGTCTTGAAAATTACATAATAGAACACTATGTGAAATAATTTTGTAACAAGGGAGACATTTTGAATGCACTCAAATATTGCCAATGATTTTAAAATAGAAATCCATTTAGAACCAAAAAATCACATAGGGAAAACTCTCTAATCTATAACTTTAGAATAAAAAATTAACCAACCTCTGTAAAGGAATAGACCCCTTTTACTTAAGAAATTTTAGCTAAGCGTAGCATATTCCTAAAGATGCTCTTGCTAAAAAATTCTTTTGTAGGCTTGGAGTTTGTTCAACATTATAACAAATATGATTCCTCATATTTGTGCTCATGCTTCTTTGATGATGAAAAACTTGATAATCCATTATGGTAGAATATTTTTAGTTATACATGTGGAGGACAATTCTGCAAGGGACAAAACAACCTTTGTCTCTTTGCTCAACAAATAAAAACGTCCCTTTCCCTATACAAATGATTATTCAAACTAAATTTGAAAGGGATGTTCCACTGATGGGTGGATTACAATGGTTTCTCAGTAGGAAATGAGAATAAAAAAGACAAAATAAGAGAGAATGAGAGGGAAGGGTGGTGCCAGCTCAGAAAGAACCAAAATATCTGATTATGCTCCATAATCGATGTTGATAATTGAATATTTCACCAACCTATTTTTATAATTGGTACATTTGTTGATCATGGAGGTGAGATTATTTTGGTTCAGGCCTACTTGGTATTTTAACTTGTCATTGTACTCTTTAAGCCAAGTGATGACCTTTTGAAGCATGGCCCATTTCCACCCAACTAGTGCTTTGAGTTGGTCACAAGATTTATCAAGTGATACCAACTACCTTATTTTTTTGGAATCAAAGGTCCCTTACAGAGCATTGACGAGGATTTTTAGGTCAATGCTTATTGCCTCTTTTGTCAAGTCACCTACACCATCAAGGTTCACCATATTTCTAAGGGTGGCATCTATTTCCTTCATCGTAGTCTTGAGAGACTGCTCTTATCCTTTCAAATCAATGATGCCATCCTTGAGCATCATCAACTGATGCTTGATTGCCAACTGATATTCCCTAAGACTTTTTCAATAATTAGAAGAGATGATATTCTCTGCCACTAAGACATCCATACCCATGTTACAAATTTCATCCACTTTGGGCTGAATCTTTTCCTAGTTCTTTATGTCTACATCATAAATGAACATTTGGGCTTCATAGTCTCCCTTTTTACCCACTATTTTATCTAAGCATTATAATGTTGAGTGGATTATCTCTTTGGCTCTAGTGCTCAAATATTTTTGCCAATCTTTTGTGTCCTATCCTCTAGATTTTAGATCATAACCCAATTTTACACATTCAATTCCTCCATTGAAGCCTTATCTTTGTCCATTTTATAGACTACCATACTCACCAAAACTTATGAGCTATGTTTTATCTTATTCTTGGAAGGTTCCCCTAAGTCATATTGGTAAATTGTGTAACTTTCAATGGGAGCATCCTTCTTCATGGCACCTAGTGCTGGAATTACTATTTCCACATTTCTTTCCCTTGCATTAGTATACGTGGTCCTTGAATGTGTTTTTGCCTTTCTTGGGGTTTAGCCTTGTATACTTGGGCAATATTCATTACATCAATATCCCCTATCTTGATCATAATGTCTCCCTTATAAGTTACTTTCTCTTTGACCTAGATGAGAGGTTGGGTCTAAAATCTCATCAAAGTTGTAGACATTGTGGATGGCCTTGAGATAGTGAGGGGTGGTGTAAATGATGAGCTAGCCAAAAAGAGTGTGATAGGCTTGGGATATGGGCTCAATATATATTTCTCAATTTCTTCATCACTCTCTTGATCCTTTCCACCCCTTTTGACTCCATGCTTATTTTCCAAGTCTAGCTCTATTCACTCCAAAACATTGAACTCTGATCCAGTTTGATGAGACTCACTAAGTAACTTCTCAATTGAACTTCCTTATTCAACTAACTATCTAGAATGTTACACAAATGCTTCACCTTCTTTATTCACCTAGGCTTTATTTATGTATGATTCTATGGTGTTATCCTTTCTGCCTTTAGGCAACTCTTCACTAGTCATGGCTTAAGAATCTTATTATGAATTGGTTTATGGATCTTGATGTGAGGGAGAAAAACTCATGGAACTTCAATGGAAGTGAATCCTCTTGAAGCATCCTCCTAAACATATTTATTGAAAACATCCACTTATTTATCTACTATTGTAGGGGTGGGGGTACCCATTTTTAGGCTTAATCGACCACCTTCCTCCATACTCACCTTTTCTTCTGGTGTTGGACCCAATACCTCTAGATGGGAAGGAACACCTTGTGGTACATATAGAGCCTATTGTGAGCCTTCATGCTCTACTACCACCTCAAAAATGGTGGTAATTTGAATATTCTACTTGGTCTCTTCTTTGGATTTGTCATCATCCTTATTTGATTCTTCAACTCCACCTTGGTCATCCTAGACTGATGGTTGGGTGATGACATTATCATGAGTGTTTCTATTTATAGAGAAATATCCTCCTTTTTGTGAGGGGCCTAAGCTTGTATGGCCACTTCAACACCAACATGTATAATATCATCAAAATATAAAGGGTCATCTAAGGTTAGGGCATCATCCTCATTACCTTTTATTTCTACCACCAAGGGTCCTTTTATAAGCAAGCCCATTATCGGGACCTTCACTAGGGTTTGGGGCCTTTCCCTGTGAGTCCTTTGCCCAATCTTCACTTAAGGAGTGAAGGCACATTGTTTCTTCATTACTTTAGCAATTGGTATGCCTTCATCTAAATCTTCCTCCTCACTCATATCCATTAATCTTTGGGAATATGAGGCTTGGTCCTCTCTTCTCTTCATAGGGAACTCTTTGGATGGTGTGTCTCTGAATACAACCTCCTTCATAGGTGAATTACTTAGAGGTTGTATATCCTTCTTGAATCTCTTCTGCTTTAGTTTTTCCCCTTAATCCTCACCTCCTCTCTTTCTTGAATATATTATTAGGGGAGGAGTATTTTCCACATGTTGTGTAGATGGAGCATGTGGATTGTAACTAGGTTGTCCATAGGAATGACTACCGAAATGATTGATAGTAATGGGGATCCCTTTCCTCAAATGGATATGGGGGTGGCACTAGCCAATGTAACATCCCCCATAATAATCTTATCCCAGATATTTTCTAAGCTTGTTATCTTTGAAAAGGATAACCTAATCTTGGATTGTGCCACTCTTATCTTTTCCACATCTACTGGTTTGGTGAACTCAATATCCCCAAGCTTGTATTTTCCCTTAACTTTTATTATTGATAATGGAGTTGTAAGGTTGACACTATATCTTGGGAGGAAAGCCTTTATCTATTTAACCTTCCTCAACTCTTGAAGGGTAGGGGAGTCATATGCACCAAGGTTGACCCCATGTTCCTTAAGCCATCTAAAGGTTCTCTTCATGATTCACACCAATCTCCTAAGGATGGAATCATCCTCTTGAACAATAAAATTTACTTAGGAGATGGGTTAGGCTTAAATGTTGGCTATGTTCTACACTAAAGATAGTGTCAATTTATCATCCACCATGTCCTTGGGGATGGGAGCAATGTTGTATGCTATAACCTCCTACACTATCAGCTTCATAAAGTCCAATTTTCAAACATCTTCTTCGGTGGTGCAATCAAACTAAATGTCCTCATAATGTGATTGATGTAATATCACATTAGTATCCATGTTTACCAACCACCTAATGTTATAATTGGGTTAGGGTGGCATCTTATCAATTACATATAGGCCCATCTCCTGCTCCAATCCCTTTGCCTTAATGACTGAAGGACATGAATAAAATCCTATTACTATAGTAAATTTGAAGGGATTGTTGATCTTCTTGGCTGAAATTATTTTATGCAGTGGCACCATCTATTGAATTAGATCCATTACTACCAACTTATCATCCAAGTATCTTGGCAATTTGTGTGGGTACCCTGAGTAACCACTCACCTTGATGTATGTGAATGTCCTAAATTCTATGTATGTGGTGCCATATTTTTCAATTACTTCTTTGGTTGTCTTGGACATTATATTGAGGCTTCTTAAAGGGAAGAAGAAACTTATCATTATGTTAAAGAAGCAGTTTTAAACTCTATAAAAGTCCTTCTTGAATCCTTCCATAGTGATTTCTTGATATATTTCATATATCCTCATTCCATTGAGGTTCCTAGTGAGCCCCTGGAACATCCTATTATGCACCAAGATATACATCAAATATGAAGACATGTAGAATGTACCTAAGAATGCCTCTTTAGAAAGAATTGTAGCTTGGAGTTGCATCATCTGCCCATGCAAATTGTCACTGAGTATGGTAGCCCAGTCTAGCTTCTTCTTCCCTTCTGACATGCTGATCATAATTACGAACATCCATGGTTAAAATTTTTTTGTAGTGGGCACCCCATATATCCTGTTGGTCATGGAAATAACATACTAGGGTAGTTCATTAAACTCTTCTAGTTTCAAATTTTTGGACATTTTAGAGACCTTTAATCTCTTCTTGGCTAGCCAACAAGAATTGAAAATATCCCAAATTACTTTATCATCCTTTTTTGCATACTCCTAGCATTCTTCTAAGGAGAGTGTAATGCTTTCTATCTAGGGGAATTCTAATCATGGTACTAAGGGCCAAAGGGGTGAAAGAACACACAACTAAATAAATACCATCAATGACAATCCTAGTGTCTAGTTGGTATGCTTAAACACATGCAATAATGGGTTATGGGTATGAAGTGTCCAAGGGGAATGTTGTTTCAGGTGTGATGTAACTCATGATAATGTTGGAAACTATTTGGGGGTCTACCTACTATAAGACATTCAATAGGGGCCTAAAATCTAACCCTATGACATATGTATCTTTAATCGAATCCAAAACTGAGACAATATTACCCTTTGCTGAGGTTGAAGATATCACCATCTTTACCTAAATTTTTAGTACAATATCTTAATACCAAACAAACCTTTCACTCAAACTACCTCTTAACTCATTTCAAAGAACACAACACAAGGAGAAAATTAGACACTTACTGTTAATCTGGAGGGCTACATGCACTAGAATCTAAAAATCTATGAAGAATTCATTGTAATCGCATTCTCACACCACACTCAACTAGGGCACATAAATAATTCAAAGGCATGAATGCAATATCTAAATGCAAGGGGTAATTTTAAAATGAAGACAAATACGTAAGTTATAATCCCTTGCATTTTAAGATTAGGGTTATGATTAATGCTCCAAAGCCTAATGGTTAATCATCAACCACTCTCATTAATTACTTCAAACCTCATTCAAAAAAGAGAGGGAAAATAGAAATGTCTCTATACCAGATAATCCTCCTTACAACACGTAGATTCATATGAGTGAAGAATACATTATGATACCTTTATAGGCCTTTAGGGACTTT
Source organism: Torreya grandis (assembly GCA_037957365.1). NCBI lineage: Eukaryota > Viridiplantae > Streptophyta > Pinopsida > Cupressales > Taxaceae > Torreya > Torreya grandis. The sequence goes on along the minus strand of JARHVA010000605.1, from coordinate 4,731,151 downwards.
TGCACCCTTTTACCACTAGTACAGTGATGTAATATGCCCAGATTTCCTCATGGGAGGTAAAAATGCCATGCATCATAATTTATCTTTATAAATTTAGGAATTCAAGCCTCCAAGGATTTTTCAAACTTTTCCCACCAAGAGGTAAGTGGGGCAATCTTCAAAAAGGGACTAAAACTAAGAAAACCCCAAGGAGCTACCACGTGGCATCACTTTCTTGTAAATTTGGATATTTGGGCCTTGGAAACTTTAAGCACCTTTCCCACCCAAAGGGAAGTTGGCCAATTGTCAAGAAAGGCCCAAAATATCTAAATCCCTAAGAATCTACCATGTGTCCAACTTAGATGTGAGTTCATATTCTTGTTCATTTTTTACCTTTTGCACTAGTTCTCTTCATTCAGGGAAGGGTACAAGATCCCTCTGACCCCCAAAAATTCTCTTAGAAGCCCCCTAAGATAAACACATGCATTTCATTAAGTTCATCAGGTAATTTCTTACCTTAATCATCAAAACACATTAAGTGTAACTTGGCAATTTCATCCAGGGCCCCAAAACTTTCCTCTTAAAACATAATACAACAAATCCATACACAGATAAAGGCTTGGCTATACTTTTATCTTATCACTAAAAATCTTCATGCTATGAGATATTTAATCAACATTTCATAATTCCTTCAGAGATATTGAGAGTGCCTTTTATTTTCATAAATTACCCCTAGGAGTTCTACAAAGAGTGGAGGAACACTCCCATTCAACAAAAATGGGACAAAGGACACAACTAATCATGAGCATGCATTTCAATCCTCTGAATGACTAGGGTAAGTGGTTAAACATTGACATTCATTCAGTTTAGACCCAAAAAATTTACTGACAAGGGATCAATCTCTCTAGTGCAATTTTGGGCACTAACATAAGCTCTTACTCGGTGATAGGTATCCCAAGCAGGCACATCGAGAACACCAAATTGATCACCTATCCATTGGGCCATAGAGTCAAAGGAAACAAAAACAAAGGAAAAAGAGAGACATAAACTATACAAACATAAACCACAAAAATACCACAAAGGTAAAAAAGACAACACACCATATACATATTTACAAAGGTTATTATGGACTCAATTCAGGAGATGCTTGAGGTGTTTGCCAATAACTGGCAGTTTTAAAATTTCTCCATCAATATCCCTACAATATAATATATGGTTCCCTATTTGATAATCAATGGCGTAAGGACCCATCCATAGGGAATCAAATTTACCTTGCTTTCCCTTGTCCTCATGCCTTTTATCCTAGAGTAAAACTAGATCATTGACTTGCAAAGCTCTTGGGGTGATTTTCTTGTCAAAGATCCTTTTGAGTTGATCCTTGAATTCTATATAAATCTCATGATATTATCTATGAGACTCATTGAGTCAATGATTTGGTCAATCCTTTCTTCATAATGCTTTATTTCTTCTTCATTTTTTGTTATTTGTTGCATGAATTGGTAAGTGGGTAATTGTAGATTTAGGAGTGAATCAACTTGAGTTCCATAAACAAGCTCAAAGGGGATTTTCCCAATAGATATCTTTGGAGATAGCCTATCATCCTAGATATAAAACTTCAACTTTTCACCCCATTTTCTTTTGTTAGCATCTAAAGTCCTTTTGATGATCTTCAACAAAATCTTATTATTGGACTCAGCCTGCCCATTTCCTTGTGAATTATGATTGGAGGCATAAGTTAAATCAATCTCATAATCTTCACACAATGCACTTAGTTGTTTGGATATAAATCACATAACATTTTCACACATGATTTTTATTAGTACTCCAAACCAATAAATCATGTTATTCAAAAGGAAATCAATGACTACCTGATGGGTTGATCTTCTAGTGGGGATTACTTTAACCCATTTTTTGAAGTATTCGGTAGCTACTAGGATCCATTTATGACCAACACTTGAAGCATATAATATCTCATCCATGGAATCCATCCCCCATTGCCTAAAATATCCCCCAACAGAGATCAGCTGCAAGGGAAGTGATCTAGATGCCTTCATTCTTCTAGAGAATCATTGGCATTCTTCACATCTTCTTACCATGATAGAAACATCTTTGAATAATGTGGGATACCAATATCTAGCCCTTAGAACCTTATGTGTAGTGATTTTAGGATCAAATTGACCACAACACACACCACTATGGAACTCTATAATCTTTGAAGGGATCTCACTTTCCACTAAACATCTCAAGAGAACAACATCCATTTTCCTCTAAGCTAGGTCATCTTTTAATAGAAGATACTTTTGGGATACTAACTTCAGTGTCCTCCTTTGATTTTTATGTAAATGGGAGGGAAAATTTAGAGTCTTTAGATAATAGACTACATCTTTATACCATGGAAATTTACTATACTTAGATTTAGGGTTATTAACCACCCTTTCTATAGTATTCACTTTCATAACCTATAAATTTGCTTTAGTCATAATCTTGGCCAAACCCATGTCTCTGACCAAATTAGTAGTCTATATCTCTAGGTCATAATCTTAAACTTTGTTAACCCATCGACACCTTTTTCAATAGACTATATGTCCTTCACCATAATGTGAGGAACATAGGCTACAATATTTAAACTCAAAATGTAAGATCTGAACTACTTGATAGCTTTTAAAAGAGCAAAGGCTTACTTCTCCATTATGGTATATCTCATCTCAAATCCTTTTAGTGCCTTACTAGAAAAGGCAATTGGCTACTCATGACCTTCATTATTCTTTTGTAGTAGCACTGTAGCAATTGTATTTGTCGAGGAAAATGAAAATATTTAGAAATATTTTATATAATCTGGACTAATAAGCATCAGGGTAATTTTCAAAGTTGCCTTAATATCCTAAAATGATTGGCTGGCCTTTTCCTCCCACTTTATAGTTTGGTCCCTCTTCAACATTGAATTGATAGGTAGATTAATATCTACAAGTTTGGAAACAAACCTTATAACAAAATTAATCTGGCCAAAGAAGAATTGAATACCTTTCTTGGTCTATGGGATGGGTACTTTGTCAATGGCTGCCACCCTTTTAGGGTCTATCATGACACCTTATTGAGATACAATGTGTCCCTATAGCTTTGCCTTTTATACTCCAAAGTGGCATTTTCTAAGATTGAGGGAGATCTCAAACTCCCTACATCTGATAAGCATTTGTTCCAAATGTGTTAAGTGGTCACTTCTCTTCGTGGAGTACACTATAACATCATCATGGTATATAGCAATGAATCGGTTGATTAATCTAGAGAAGGCTACATCCATTGCTCTCTGGAAAGTGGTACTTACATTCATCAAGCCAAAAGGCATTCAAACATATACATAGGTGCCCCATGGGGTAGTGAAATTAGTCTTAGACCTTTCAAACTCCTTTACTACCACCTAGTTATAACCATAAAAGCCATCCAAAGTTGACAATAGTTTGGATCTAATGACATCCTAGAGCATGTTGTCCATATTAGGCAATGGCTAATTGTCCTTCAGTGAAACCTTGTTTAAATTCTATAAATCAATGTAGATTTAGATGTCCCCATTTTTCTTTTTAATAGGGACTAAGTTTGTCACCAATAATGAATACTTGATGGGTTGAATGATCCCAACATCCCTTAATTTTTTCAATTCTTCCTGCATTTTAGTGGCTAAGATGGGATTGCTGAGCCATTATTTTTGGAGGAATGGTTTTATATCAAGGTGGAGGGGAATAAAATGATGGAACAAGTCTTCCCTATAATCCTTCAACTCTAAATATGACCATGTTATGTAGTCTTGGTAAATTTTTAATAGTATGATGAATGCTTCTTTTTTCTTCTTGCTCAGGTGGGTACCGAGTCAAATCTTCCTTGGATTTTCTTCTATCCCAATATCAATCTCAGTCACATCCTTTGATATAGAATTTTTTCTAGATTTGACTCTGTCAGCTCTATCAAAGGATGCTTCTAGACTAACCAATCCTCTAGGGATAGTATTAGTCTTTAACTGGATTACTTCCTTTCCACACAAGGTTTCTTTTCCATCACAGATCTGTACCATAGAGTCTAAATATGTAATGGTTCCTTCAAACTCATCTACACAATATATAAATGTTCTTATTTGATCATCATTGTCAAAGACTTGCCAATGATCGATGTTGTTTGGTACAAAAGGTCTTACTAGTATCTTGACCTCATTCTCATAATAAGTATTTCCATGTTTGAACTTAAATTCTATAGCCCTTTTTACAAGCATATCTACCATATTTTTAAAATCTTGGGTATGGTATTCAATAATGAAGGCATTAAACCATTCCAAATAGTCCCATACAACATTTTAGTACTGCTTCAACCTTTTCTACTTCATGGTATAAATAGCTTAGACGTATTTCACCACTAGTTTTGAATCACCCATAACCAATAATATTTTGAATCCACATTCACAGGCAATCTGGAGGCCAATCAGGAGTGCTTCATATTCCATAATATTATTTGTGCACTCAAAAGACAATTGAAAAGAGTACCTATAAACATGATCATTAGGGGAATAAAATACAACCTTGGCCCCATTTCTAATGTTTGAACATGATCCATCAAAATGCATGGTCCAAATGAAATCTTCATCATCAATACCAAATTTAGGTGGTAGTTCTATGTACTCAACACTTCCTACAAAATTCCCAATATTTTTATCCACATACAACACTTCATTTAGTTGGTACTTAGGATCTTCTAAGACATGAAGCATTTGTGGCTTCCAGTTTAAGTGAACCATTTTCCCATCTAGAGGTATAGTGGCATAGGAAAAATTCATATGAACACTACTCTCAATATTATCAACCCATTTTTTGGATAGCAACATACCCCATTTTGGTGGACAATCTACAACAACAACATCCATACTCAAGAATTTACTGAGCTATTACATGAGTTGAACCACTGATCCTTTGGCCATGCCAACAATAGGTACTTCTCTATAATCCATGGCGAGGCATCATCCATATGCTACAATTGTCCTTATGCAAATCTCATTCAACATGACTAGTGGCATGATATTACAAGATGCACCAAAGTCAAACATGCAGTTATGGATAATTAATCTAATAAATAATAGGGTGGTATAGAATGAGTCAACATCTATCTAAATCTCTACCAATGTTGTTCCCAAATATACCTCCAGGTGATGCTCAGGAGATCCTAAAGTGTTTTCACCTTCCATAGGGAGAGCGAGAGAAGGCTCGGCTTCAACAATTTCATTGGTAGTGATTTTATTTATGAATCCCAAATACTAAAAATCTCTTATTCTATACTCTAGAATTATAAGCAATTCCATAAAGGGTAATGTGACCTTTATTTGACTTAACACATGGGCCACATCACAAATATTGTATTTGGGTAGAGAAGTGTTAGCAAGTAATCTCATAACATTCTCATTTAGGATACATCCTTCAAGAGTGAGGGGAACATAAGTAGGATAACTAGAATTTTTAACTTCACTTTTCAAGGGAGGCTTCCTAGGTTCATCCTTCTAGGAAATGCTAGACAACAAGGGAGTTCTATTCTTGGCTAGGGTACTTCTTGGTTTGACATTGTAGGGTGCAAAACTAGGTTTAGTGGAACCTTGAACCTATTTACTCCCTTTGGTCTCTTTTATTTAGTTTTTGCTATAGGATCAAAAGAGTCTTTACCTTTTGGAGGAGTATTTTGGTCCTTCTCAAATTCTACTCCTTTTCTTAAGCAATTATTACATGGATCATCAATTATTGGTCCTCAACCAACGGAGGAGAGTCTCCATATTTTTATTTCATCATTGATATTAGAAACTCAAAGTCATGAATAGGTAACTCATATTTATGCATCATGTTTATTTCACAAATAAAATCTATGGATGGGATCCTTACCTTTTCACATGCTCTCCAGAATACTTGAGCAGTGGTAGTGCCCATTAGATTCATTGATGGAGAAGCAACCATCACATTTTGTTCACCAAATTGGAAAGAAAAATGTTCATATGGTGGGGTATATTCATAATCAAGGATAATTAAGGCACTCACAGCTTCCTCTTTGAAAGTGTAACTCTCTATTTCCTAGAAGTTAAAGATGTAGATATCATCTTCATCTGATGTAGTTTCAAAGCCACCTGCATCTTGACCACTGTCACTAGCTATGCTACAAGGGGGATGAGGGAGGAGACATTTATCACACCAGTCGATGTTGCAATTAACTGTGTTGATCTTTACATCTAAATGATCTATTACTTCCCTTCTACCCCCCCTAGTTCTAGTTTTTTTCATGTTTATCATCCCTTGCTATGCCCTTTCCCTTGTCATTAATTTTGGCTTGGAAAGGTGGCCTACCTTGACCTTAATCTTAGGGATGATTCCTTTCATCTCTCTTATGATCAATCTTATCATCCTAGTTAGAAGGACCCTGAGATAGCCCCTTTTTGGCTTTAGCCAACTTGTAAGAGATCTATTTCACAGTAGTGGCCAAAGTCTTCACCATTTCTTCCATGTCCATGATCTTATGGGGGCCTTGAAGCTTTTTAGGATTCACCAGATTGACATTAGCCTTCTTGTTTAAAGGATTACCCACAGCCTTGATATTGTTTTCTATTTGGATAGCCAAATTAAAATCCATCCTTAGATATTGTTTTCTATTTAGATAGTCAAATGTGTCACAATACTTAATCAAAGAATCATCACCACTAGGTTAATGTCTTCTGGTATCCTTCTCAACACCTTACTAAATCTAGAATTGAAATCCTTCACACACTCATTAGGATTCTTCTTGAGGGTCAATGCTATCACCTTATTACATCTTAAATACATCAATCATAGTTTGTCATGTGTCTATGGATCCATCAAGGAGGGATTTGAACCAATCCTAAGCCTCATCTTCAAGTGTGTTCACAAAGAGCTTTATACACACATCTTCTAAATCGATTTCATAATATTTAATGACATTTAAGAAGGATTTCAAATTTTATTCTCTAGATACTACATTATTCCCTTAAAACTTAGGTAATACATTTCTAATCTTTACAGGGACCTCATTGGGGAAACTAGGCATACCATTAAATTTAATAGGCCTAAACCTTGGGATCATAAACTATCTACATCTATTAGACAAACCTTGATCATCTTCTCCATCATTGTCATTATTCACATTAAACATCCTCCTTCTTAGGTCATAATCTCCCATTTCTGAATCTAAAGATAAAGCTAAACTAGGGGATGATTGAGAATGAATACTGTGTGGAGGACTTAAAAGAGGAGAGATAGATTGAATCCTTAATGGCCTAGTGAGAGGAAAAAAACTTATTTACAAATAATGAACTTGACTCGCAAGGATCTCAAATTTCTCAGATGCACTCTAGTATCCTTTAACCAAAGGGATATTAGAGAAAAGAGGGTAAATATAGTGGGGGACAAACTAATCAGGTCTTACCTGATTGCCTGAGCTTTAGCCTACAATAGGCTTCCACACTTGTCTCCTTCTAGATGGAACTTTTAACTCAAGGATAAGATCCTTTGATGGATTATTCTAAAAGGAAGACCTAGTGCCCTATAGATTTGTTGATTTAAATAAAACTCTTCAAAATAGAGAAGAATATATATAACAAGCATCGATCTTTAAACCTCTATATAATGGAGTCACCACTAGAATAAAGACTTTTAGACCGAAATAAACAAAACTATATACATTAATTGATGAGATACCAACTCTTAGACACCAAAAAAAACTTCAAGAATGTTGAATAACTTCTCACAAAATAGGGGTGAACATCCCCAATGGATTCACCAAAAAATAGTGCAAAGACATCAATGAATCAAAGATGAACAACTCATTATAGTAATAACAAAGAGTGAAATAAATAAAACACTTATAACTCTTCTTCAAGCAATCCTCATAATAAGGGTAACAAAATATGTCCCTGACAGTGGTACCATAAAAGTGCTAGTTCCTAGTTATACACTTTTATTGTTTAGCCTTGCACACTTGAAGAGGATGGAAATCTAAGCTGAGAAAACACTAATATGTCATTATAGCTAGGGAAGGGTTTAACATCTAAAATAGATCGAATGGATAAAATAACATGGAGGCACCTACATAAGGTATGGTTAACTCCCTGCTACTTTGGCTCTACCTAAACCAAGGTGAGAGGACCTACTGAGGTATCTTTATCACATGAAAGAGTTTTGTACTTAAATCTCCATGAGGATTATTGGTATGAAAAGGGAAATATGACCAAAGCATAACCAAACTTATACACTTCACCCATGAAGGGTTGTCATGAAAAATACACAAATACTTTACATCATATATAAGCTACTAAAGGCAGATGATAGTGTGGCTACAATCTCCATTTTGAAAACTATTTATAATAATAGGGAGTAATTGAGAGTTATAGTATTAGAATTTAAAGCACACATAGTGAATACATTTCAAAACATGTAAGGTTTTATGCATCCACAAGGTAAACAACACTTATAATATGTAAATAGCATGTTATCTACACAGTGAAATAGGGTAAAACTAGATTTATTTGAATTATGGATAAAGGTGTGGATGGCCAATAAATTAGCATGAATAAGTTCACAAAACAAATATATTATCTTCATTAACAAATGCTTTTTAGTTTAGAAATAGATAAAATTGAATCATGCTCAAACAATCCTCAAAAGTTCACAAGAAATAATGCAAACCATCCTTTGAGAATTCCCTCAAGCTGAATTCATGAGCCTAGGATTACCCTTAAAAGGGCTATCAATACCCTATTCCCAAATCTTAAAATAGAAAGGATTTTATACTCTAGGTACAAACCCTAAATGAATACCATAAAGAAGAATACATCAGATAACCAATCTACCAAGCATGTAAAATAGAGCATTGTAATTCAACAATAGGAAGGAATAGTAAACCATGAATAGATTCCATTTATCAATTGAATCAAAGCTAAATACAACATTTCTTGAAAATTACATAATAGAAGACTATGTGAAATAATTATGTAACAAGGGAGACATTTTGAATGCTCTCAAAGCTTGCCAATGATTTTACAATATAAATTAATTTAGCACCAAAAAATCACACAGGGAGAACTCTTTAAGTTATAGCTTCAGACTAAAAAATTAATTGACCTCTATAAAGGGATAGACCCCTTTTAATTATACAATTTTAGCTAAGCTTATCAAATTCCTAAAGATTCTCTAACTATAAAATTATTTCTTAGGCCTGGAGTTTATTCAACATTGTAACAAACATGATTCCTCAAATTTGTGCTCATACTTCTGTGATGATGACAAACTTGATACTCCACTATAGTAGAATATTTTTAGTTATACACATGGAGGACAATTCTGCAAGGGACAAAATAACCTTTGTCTCTTTACTCAACAAACAAAAACATCCCTTTCCTATACAAATGATTATTCAAACTAACTTTGAAAGGGGCGTGCCATTGATGGGTAGAGTACAATGGTTTCTCAGTTGGAAATGAGAAGAAAAGAGACAAAAGAAGAGAGAATAAGATGGGAGAGTGGTTCTAACTTAGAAGGAACTAAAATATTTGGTTATGCTCTAGAATCAATGTTGATAACTAAATCCTTCACCAACCTTTTTTATACTTGGTACATTCATTGATCATGGAGGCAAGATTATTTTGGTCTAGACCCATTTGGTATTTGAACTTAGAGTTGTACTCCTCCAACCAAGTGATGACCTTTTGAAGCATGGCATGTTTCTACCCAACTAGTGCCTTAAGTTGGTCATAATATTTCTCAAGTGATACAAACTACCTTATTTTTTTGGCATCAAAGGTCCCTTAAAGAGCATCAATGAGGATTTTTAGGGCAATGCTTATTGCCTCTTCTGTCAAGTCACCTTCACCATCAAGGTTTAGCATATTTTTGAGGGTAACATTTATTTCCTTCATCATAGTCTTGAGAGACTACTCTTCTCATTTCAAATCAAAGACGACGTCCTTGAGCATCATCAATTTATGCTTGATTTCCAATTGATATTCCCTAGGCCTTTTGTGATCATTGGATGAGATGATCTTCTCTGCCACTAAGACATCTATGCCCATATTGAAATTTTCATCCACCTTGAGCTAGATTTTTACTAGTTCTTTATATTTGCATTATAAATGAACATTTGGGCTTCACAGTTTCCCTTTTTATCCACTATGTCATCTAAGCATTCTAATTCTAGGTGGATTATCTCTTTGGCTTTGGTGCTCAATTTTTTTTACCAATCTTCTATCACCCATCCCCTAGATTTCAGATCATCCCCTCACTCAAAATCTACTGATTTTATGGAGAAAAGTGAAAGGTTTGGATCCTCAATGGTAGTTTTAGTTACTACCTTAGGCTCACTCAATAATGTTTGCTAGTACTGGATCATATCTTGATTCTGCACTTTCAATTCCTCCATGGAAGCTTTATTTTTGCCCATTCTATGGGCTACCATACTCACCAAAACTTGTGAGTTATGTTTTATCTCATTCCTAGAAGGCTCCCCTAAGTCATATCAATAAAATGTGTAACTTTCAAGGGGAGCATCCTTCTTCATGGCACCTAGTGGGGGAATTACTATTTTCACATTTATTTCCCCTACATCAGTATACGTGGTCCTCAAATGTGTTTTGACCTTCTTTAAAGGTTTAGCCTTGTATGCCTAGGCAATCTTCATTACATAAATATCCCTTATCTTGCTCATAATGTCTCCCTTCTCTTTTACTTACTCTTTGACCCAGATGAGAGGTTTGGTATAAAATCTCATCAAATTTGTAGACATTGTGGATGGCCTTGAGATAGTGAGGGGTGGTGTAAATGATGAGATAGCCATAGAGAGCACCACAGGCTTGGGTTGTGGGCTCAATATAAATTTTTCAATGTCTTCATCACTCTCCTAATCCTTGCCACCCCTTTCCACTCCATGCTCCTTTTTTAAGTCTAGCTCTATTTGCTCCAAAACATTGAACTCTAACTTAGGTTGATGAGACTCACTAAGTAACTTCTCAATTGAACTTCTTTGTTCAACTAACTAGCTAGAAGGTTACGTACCTGCTTCACCTTATTTATTTAATTAGGATTTATTTATGGATGAGGCTATGGTTTTGTCCTTATTTCCTTCTAGTAACTCTTCACCAATCATGGCCTTAGAAATCCTATTATGAATTGGGTCATGGACCCTGATGTGATGGAGTTAGACTTTGTGGAACTTCAATATAAGTGAATCCTCCTAAAGTATCCTCCTCAACATATTTATTGAAAACATTCACTATTTTAGTAGTTGTTGTAGGGGTGGGGGTACCTGTTTGTAGGCTTACTCCTCCACCTTCCTTTGCACTCACCTTTTATTCTAGTGCTAGACCTAACACCTGTGGATAAGAAGGAACACCTTATGGTATATCTAGATCCTATTGTGAGCCTTCATGCTCAATCACCACCTCAAAAATAGTGGAATTTTAAATATTATACTCAGGCTCTTCTTCAGCTTTATTATTGGCTTATCTGATTATTCAACTCCACCTTGGTCATCTTGGCCTAATGGTTGGGTGATGACATTGTCAATGAATGTTTCTATTTCTAGAGAAATAGTCTCTTTTTCATGAGGGGCTTGAGCTTGTATGGTTGCTTCAACACCAATTTGTATAATATCATCAAAATATAAAGGGTCATCTAAGGTTAGGGCATCATCCTCATTACCTTTGCTTTCTACTACTAAGTGTCATTTTGTAAGCAAGCCCATTGTTGGGACCTTCACTAGGGTTTGAGGCCTTTCCCTGTGAGTCCTTTGCCTAGTCTTCACTTGAGGAGGAGTGAAGGCATATTATTTATTCATTACTTTAGTAATGGGTCTACCCTCATATGAATCCTCCTAAATCATATCCCTTACTCTCTAGGCATATGAGGCTTGGTCCTTTCTTCTCTTTATAGGGATCTCTTTGGATGTTTGGTCTCTAAATATAACCTCCTTCTTCTTCATAGGTGACTTCCTTGGATGTTGTAGAGATTTTTTAACTCTTTTCTACTTTGGTTTCTCCCTTTGATCCTCACCTCCTCTCTTTCTTGAATATATTATTGGGGGAGGAGTATCTTCCACTTATTGTGTAGGTGGAGCATATTGGAGTATAACTAGTTTGGCCATAGGAATGGTCATTAGAATGGTTGGTACTAATGGGGTTCCCTTTATTGAAATGGATATGGGGGGTGGCACTAGTTAGTGTAACTTCCCCCATAATAATATTATCTTAGTTCTTTGATAAGCTTGTTATCTTTGAAAAAGATAACCCAATATTAGATTGTGCCATTATTAATTTTTCCACATCTATTGGTTTGGTGAACTCAATATCCCCAAGCTTGCATTTGCCCTTACCTTTTATTATTGATGATGGAGCTATAGGGTTGCCGTTGTATCTTGGGAGTAAATCATTCAGCTCTTTAACCTTACTCATCTCTTGAAGGGTAGTGGAGTCATATGCATTAAGGTTGACCCCATGTTCCTTAAGCCATCTAAAGGTTCTCTTCATGATTCACACCAATCTCCTAGGGATGGAATCATCCTCTTGAACATTAAAATTTACTTAAGAGATGGGTTAGGCTTCAATTTTGGCTACGTTATACACTAAATATAGTGTCAATTTATCATCCACCATGTCCTTGGGGATGGGAGAAATGTTGTATGCTATAACCTCCTACACTGTCAACTTCATAAAGTCCAATTTTCAAACATCTTCTTCAGTGGTGCAATCACACTAGATGTCCTCATAATGTGATTGATGTAATATCACATTAGTATCCATGTTTACCAACCACCTAATGTCATAATTGGGTTAGGGTGGCATCTTATCAATTGCATATAATCCCATCTCCTACTCTAATCCCTTTGCCTTGGAGACTGAAGGACATGAATAAAATCTTATTACTATAGGAAATTTGAAGGGATTATTGATATTCTTGGTTGTTTCATGCAATGGCACCATCTATTGGCTTAGCTCCATTAATTCCAAATTATCATACAAGTATCTTGGCATTTTATGTGGGTAGCCCAAGTAACCACTCACCCTGATGTATGTGAATGTCCTGAATTGTATGTACGTGGTGCCATATTTTTCAATTACTTATTTGGCTATCTTGGACATTATATTAAGGCTTATTAAAGGGAAGAAGACACTCATCATTATGTTAAATAAGTATTTTTAAACTCTAAATAAGTTCTTCTTGAATCCCTCCATAGTGATTTATGGATATATTTCATATATCTTCATTCCATTGAGGTTCCTGGTGAGCCCTTAGAATGTCTTGTTGTACACCAGTCTATACATCAAATAAAAATACATGTAGAATGTAACTAAGAATGCCTCTTTAAAAATAATTGTAGCTTGAAGATACATCATTTGCCCATGTATATTGTAATTGAGTATGGTATCCCACTCTAGCTTCTTCTTCCCTTCCAACATGCAGATCATGATTAGGAACATCCATGGTTCAAATTTTTCTATGATGGGCATCCCATAGATCCTAGTGGCCATGGAAATAACATACTAGTTCCCTTTGTCGAGGTTGAAGGCATCACCATCTTTCCCTAGATTTATAGTGTAATATCCTAATACCAGACAAACCTTTCACTTGAACAACCCTCAAAATACCTCTCAACTCCTTTCAAATAACACAACACAAGGAGAAAATGGGACACTTACTATTAATCTAGAGGGTTGTACATGTTAGAATCTAAAAATATATGAAGAATTCCTTATAATCACATTATCACACTTCACTCAACTAGGGCACACAAATAATTCAAAGGCATGAATACAAGCTCTAAATGTAAAGGGTATCTTTAAAATGAAGACAAATACCTAAGTTATAATCCCTTACATTTCAATATTATGGTTACCATTAATGCTCTAAATCCCAAAAACTAATCATTAACCACTCTCATTAAATACTTCAAGCCTCATTCAAAAAAGAGAGTGAAAATACAAATGTTTCTTTATATGCCAGGCAATCCTCCTTACAACACATAGAGTCATATGAGTGAATAATACATCATGATACCTTTTTAGGCCTTTAGGGACTTCTGTGCATTTTCACTTGTTACTTTCTACTGGTGTAGTGATGCAATATGCCCCAAGTTCCTCATGGGAGGTAAGAATACCATGCATCATAATTTATCTTTGTAAATTTGGGTGTTTGGGCCTTGGGATTTTTTGAACATTTCCCACCAAGAGGAAAGTGGGGTAATCTTCAAAAAGGGACCAAAATTGAGAAAAACTTGAGGAGCTACCATGTGGCATCACTTTTGTTGTAAGTTCAGATATTTGAGCCCTAGGGACTTTAATCACCTTGCCCACCCAAAGGGAAGTGGGTCAATTTTTAAGAAAGGCCCAAAATATCCAAAGCCCCAAGAATATACTAGGTGTCCAACTTAGATGTGAGTTCAGACTCTCAACCATTTTTTACCTTTTACCCTAGTTCTCTTCATTTGAAGAAGGGTACAAGATCCCTCTGACCCCCAAAAATTCTCTTATAAGTCCTTTAATATAAACACGTGTCTTTCATTCAGTTCATCGGGTAATTTTTCACCTTAATCATCAAAACACATTAAGTGTAACTTGACAATTTCATTTGAGGCCCTAAAACTTTCCTCTTAGAACATAATGCAACAAATCCATACACAAATAAAGTCTTGGCTATAATTTTATCTTCTCACTGTGAATCTTTATGCCATGAGATATTTACTCAACATTTTTTAATTCCTTCAAAGTTATTAATAGTGCCTTTTATTTTAAAATATTTACCTTCGAGAGTTCTAAAAAGAGTGGAGAAACACTCCCATTCGGTAAAATCAGGACATAGGACACAACTAATCATAAACATGTATTTTGATCCTATGAAGGACTAGGGAAGGTGGCTAAACATTGACATTTATTTAGTTTGGACATGGGAATTTTTATTGACAAGGGCTCAATTGCTCTAGTGCAATTTTGGGCACTAACAATATCATTGTGCATTTCATCATTATTTATGACATTCAATTCATTAGGGATAGTATACTTACATGAATTTTTTACATTCATTGCCTTTGTTTTTCTCTCTGCACTTGTAATTCCTTTGGCATTTTACACTTTAACTTCTTGTTATTATGAATTCCATCACCCATGATCACATAAAGTTGTCAACTTTTGAGGGTGGGGACAATAATCCAATTATTAAAAATTAGACCTGCTTGATGTGCAACACCAAGTGGGGACAATAATCAAATTATTAAAAAATAGACATGCACTCTTTATGCAACCATGAGTATACAAAGTTTTTTAATTTTGAGGATGGAGACATACATCAAATTGGTAAAAAATAGACCTACAACTTACAAAACAACATAAAGCAGAGTACCCAAGGCACAAAAGTCTCAATCTTAAAAAAATATGTTGACCTAAATGTTTTTTTTACCACTAACCAAACTATGTAAATGATCATACTACATACATGATCTTAGATGTATGCATAAACACCCCTAACCTAAACCCTTAACACTAAAACCTTGATCTCTTCAACCTTATACCCTCAAAACTAAACCTTAATCCCTAAACCCAAATCCTTAGAAACCTTAAACTATAAATCGTAAACTCTTAAAACCCTATACAAATTTTTTGAGCCCCAATTACCTTCATTTAGACAAATAACTAGGTCTACATGGCTCAATTTGGTCCAAATCACACCCTTAAATGCCCCAATTGACTATTTCACTATATGTGTAATGGCATAGGGGCTAATAAAACTATAATATTCCCAATTGGGATATTATACAAATATACTTAAATATAGGACTCCAACATAAACAAGATGGAAATAGACTCAAACTCAACATGCATGGAAGAATAAATTGTTACAACTATAATATGGAAACTCAACAAATATGGAAGTAAATTTAGATTGAAAAATATAGGGGAATAATAACACCAAATAATATATTAGAAACTTATGGAAATACATGAAATATGAAATACACACAGATATTAAATAACTACACAAACTGGATCTTTTAAAGCTTTGTTACAATCTCTAAATAAGATCATCCTTGTGAACCAAAGGGTTTCTATTCTCTAATTATTGAACCCATGGGTTTTCATCCATAGATCACTAAGGAATTACGAGGGATTTCATCCTTGAATTATTTAGCTAAAGCATAAGTGCATCAAATCTATATAGAATAAATTATAATGGAAATAGATATCAATTACAATGAGAGAGCCATCCTTAAGTAGAAAATGATAAGGAGAGAGAGGAGAGGAGAGGAATAGTGAGGATATAGAGAATGGGGAGTAAAATTTCACGTGGGAACAAAACATGATAACTGGACAAGTTTATATTCTTGTGTAATGGTCAAAAGGTGAATCTTCCACTTAAGGCCAAATCACTTCCACTTTTATGTGTCTCCAAAATTACATCACACCTCCACATGTGAGCCAACCCAGAATAGTTTATCTTGTCCCCCACTTCCTAAGTGCACACATAAGATTTTGAACATGTCCCAACTCTATCTTGACTTCTCCACACACTCTAAATCATGACACCTAATGAAAAATGTGCCACCTTTTATCCTTTTATCTTTTCCTTTAAGTGGCCACACCATGTGATCAAAAAAATCATAAAGTCATCTCCTTAGTGGATTTGTATGCCCCATTCCATTCACATGCCTTAGATTCTATGGGAGACCCTAGTGGGCCATGGGACATCATCCACAAGCCACCTCATCTACTACATCATCATCTGCATCACCTACCACATCATCAATGAATAGTGATAGTGAATGGTAAATTTGTGAATATTGCATGTATGAATAATGACTTGGTGAATGGTGTCCTTATGAATAGTGCCAAAGAAATATTGGAATGGCTAATTTTACCACAACATCAAATTAATTTCAAAGGGGACATGACAAATATGCCCTTACCAAAATTGCTTGTCCTCAAGCAATTACAAATCATAACGCTCAAGAATCATTGTGCCCAAATGTTGAATCAAACTTTAGTGCCTATGTAATCTATCACCTGTCCCTATCAAGTGATCCAACTTTTGCCAAAGATTAATACTAGATATATGTGGTCCAACATTCCCAACACCCTTATGCCACTCATGTGATTTGATTACCTTTTTGAAAAATCTCTTAAACTCATGAGGAAAACTATCAAGAAGGTATGAATGACTCATAAGAACATAAATGTAAAACTTTAGAAGATTCCTTATGTGAGGAATTATTATACTTTTACATCCATGACTTGGATCTACCAATGAAAAATTGATTGTATGGGCCCCTTGAGTTTGAATGTTACCAGGATCCTAGACAAATCCCAAGAACTTTATATGATATATCTACTACACCACTCTGATATATATAAAAACTTCCACAACAACATTATCATTCATAAGATAGTTATCCATAATGATAGTGAACTTATCGAAATATTTTCATTGCCTAGACATATCTACTGGATCTCATATTATGATGTGTAGGCAACTTTGGACAAAAAGATCTATGTGCTTGCTAGTATCAAAAAATTTATCATGATGGCCACAGGTATGTGCAATACCATATGTTAATCCATTTATTGAATTGCCTTATGTCCTTTTGCTCACAGATGGTGGACCATGATGTCTCAAAAACAATAATTTGGCATTACCATTTTTCATCTTGAAGTTGTAAAGAAATCCTTTCCTTAATGGAATATTATCTCCGTGCAAAAATTATTCATCACATAGGGGGACAATCATACCATGGTTGGCTAGTAATCTAGTAGGTGAATAATAACCAATATGTGAAGAGGAAGTTGTTATTGCTCTATATAACATACCATGGACCTTTTATGGAAGACAACCATCGATCACTATGTTATATCCATCTATCATTGCACTCATGGATTGGATGTCAAATCTAAAACCAACTAAATGAATATGAATTTGTTTACCTAGATTCTAAATTGTATCCTTGATGCTTACCTTGAGATCACTATTTGATGCCTTGGTTCCCTACATTTGATCCATGTGTTCTAACCATTGAATCCTATTATCATTCACCATAATTCCCTTAAGCTCATCTAAGGGTAATATGTATTCTTTTCTTATCCCTTCGTATGACATAATGAAATCATTAGAATAAATGATGTTGAAATTGAAAATTCTATCTTGTATATATTTCAAAATACCATTTATATTCCACATCATTATGCATTGATAACTTTGAGACAAAGGATCTAACTTTACTCTTTTACCCTCCATTGGATGATGACAAAATTGAAATTTATTAGTGTTATCATTCCCATAACTTGATATGAAATTATAAGAGTGCTTACCAAATTCCTCACCAATCAACTCCTCTTTGTGCCCACCATACACATCATCATGTAGCTTACCAAGACGCATGATATAAAAATATCTACATAAAGTGGTACAAATCTAATTTGTCTTCTTGAATTCTTCTTCATACATCCAAATCTTTTTGGAGATAAACATTTCATAAACATAAATGAAATCAAAGTTTATTACATCCTATTCTTTGAGCTAAAAACTCCTCCATTAAGTGACTGAAAAATCTTCTTTCTTGGATTCTAACTTCAAAGTGAATTCTCCCATAGAATGCACACTATGCAAACTCCATATTTCATTGAATCCTTCAATACTCATGATATAAAATTATTTGCATGTCTCTTGATTACCCATAAAGATGAATAATTGCATTGCCTTCATGATGCTATGAATTTTTAGTGTCTCCTTCTTCATGAGTCCTTCAATTTGCTTGTAACTTGATACCCAAAACAACATAACAAGCTTATTCACAAAATCTTGGACATCAAAAAGACACTTAATTTGCTTACTCATATCTAGAATAAAGATTCTTGCAAGGATTATCTCCATTTGTCCATCACTTATGATCTTATATTTAATTATGGTAGTTGGCTCCCATAAGTGATCTATAAACCCTGAGAATTGATCCTTCACATTATGGTTAGAAAACACAACAAATTGTAAGTGATTCCTCATAGACTTCCCTTCAATCCAAATTCAAGATATGGAGTAGTCAATATTAATTTAAATTCCTCTATATGCATCTACCCTCAAGAGACTACCTGGATCCCATATGAAAGAACAATTTGGAACTTAAAACAAAGACGCCACATGCCCTATAATATAATTTGTATCCTTTACTCTATCACCCATTTTTACATGATTTCCATGATGATAAATTTTTCATAGTGACATAGGTATAAGAAAATTTAAAATATGTCCATACCCTTGGATTCAAATAAGATGTTCTTCCTCATTTGAGAAAAGGGGGTTAGATGAGATACCCTCAATACCTCCATTTTTATGACTTAATACTTCCAACTTAGAGCTGGCCAAAACATTCTCCTTAAATGCAAATCCATCCATAATTATACTTTTAAAATCAATTCTACTTTTAAAATCCTCAAATGCAATTCTACTTTGTAAATCAATCAATGGCTCACCATTTAGAAGTTTGAGATATAGTATAGGAATTGATGCATCCTTTTGAAACTTGGGTTCTTCATATATATCAAGTGATGCCTTTTATTCCTTTTCTTGACATATACATTAATTATAATTCAAATAAACATATTTAGTTCCCAAAGAGTGTTTACCTTCAACTTTTATGGCATGGAGTGCCTTAGGTTCAACTCTTTCTTTCTCCTGCAAGAAAATTGTCTCTTCCTTTGCAATCTCTTGAAACTCTGGTTCTAACTTTTCTTCTTATTACAATAATTAATTCTTGGAATTTTTCTCCTTGATACCCTTGTGTGCACTTACATGCACAACATATTTCTTCTTTTCATGCTCAAAATATCTTTTTAGAACGATTCTTACCACCACTATGAACTCATGAAAGGTCATGGGTGCCTTAATTTCTACAGATAGACTATGATACTCTTTATACTTACTATGCAACATAGAACTTATGGACTCTATTTTTTTATTTTTTGGTAAACAATTGGGATATTTAGGCCCAAAACAAAATTCCAAGAGTCCTCCCATGGTTCACCCTACAAGCTAGCAAGATCTTGGCTCTGATACCACTATATGGTCCCCAAATGGGATATTTTGGAATTTCACATTAAAATGCACAACCAAAGTGCAACACAACTAAAATATATATATTATAGAAAAATACTAAAATACAATATCACACTTACATAAAATTGATCACGATGTGATCATAACTTTGAAGCACAATCACAATCTTTGCATGAGATTCTTATACTAAATCAAAGGGGTTTCATCCTTTAATCTAAGAAAGCAAAGGGTTGTCATCCATTGATCTCATTCTTCATTGGGTTTTTGTCCAAATAAGGGGAAGAAAGAATGAATGTTAGTTCAAACCTTGTAAAGGGGGTGTTTAAAAAATATAATCCAAGAATTAATTACAATGGGAGAGAGATCTTAAATTATAGGTTTTGTAATGAAAAAAGGAAAGAGAGAATAAACTTGAAGGAGAAGCAAAGAATTTCACCCCATATCCATATGGGCGTAAATGGGTCCAAGTTGGCATGCTTGACCCATGTGCAAGAGTCAAAATTTTATGACATCTTGATGATGGCTCTTGACTTCATCAAAATGAGTGGGAATATCCTTTCTAATTTATCCCCCACTTCAATTAGGAATAGTGACTTGATGTCCCAATATCTAATTGTGCTCACCCATCATCTTTTGACTTATTTAAAAGGAATTTACATGCCAAATTAATGGGCCTTCATATAAATTCAACCCATCCCTTCTAATGTGACACAAATCTCATGTGATATCCCTCATGGGCCATGCCACATCATCCAAAAGTCACCTCATCTGTTACATCACTTATCATGTCACCATGAATAGTGACATGTGAATAGTGCTAGTGAATAGTACATATGAATAGTAACTAGTGAATAGGGTTCTAACACAAAATTAATCCCTTACAACACCCAACTTAGCATACAAGAATCAAATAGGCTAGTGGTATTTTGTAAATGTCACATTTAGGGAAAGGGGATATTACATCCTCCCTTCCCAAAGATTTCTTATCTCTAAGTAATCTGGTTAACTTCATGGATCTAAATACAAGGATCCCAAATCAGCTATGGGAGTTTGAAATCTTCTTTCCTTGATCCTCCTTGTGACATAATTGGCTTCGACTATACTACTCTAATTAGATGAAAATTTGGAATTACTCTTTCCATCTTGACTACAATAATCTTATCTACACCACATACTAGGGCTACCATACACATGATCAACTCTTCCTTTCACTTGGTGAGTGCAAGAGACTCACTCTCCATACCTACATTATTTTTTATTGGTCTAAAAATTCTATCAAGTGGAATACCATCATATGAAGCTTGTGAGGCCTTTCCCTCATGTGAATACTTCCTAACAAGATCTTCTTGGAATTCTTCTTCATAAAACTTGGGCAAAAAATATTTTTCTTCAACTTGATCCCATTTTGTCATCCCCTTAATTTCCCTTTCTTTAAATTCACTAATGACCTTCTTTGTAAATTTTATGGCATGATCTTCAAAATCCATTTTTTATTCATAATCACTTTGATCAAAAGTCATAAAATCACCATACTCAAACAATGAGTATTCAGTAGAATGATGTTGATGTTCCACATTAGGTGTTGATTTGGAAAAAAATTTAGCATCAAACTCTTCATTATTAGTTTCAAATATTTTAAATGAATCATTCGGGAGCTCTATTGCAATCTCTGAATAAGATCACTATAATGAACCAAAGGGTTTTCATCTGCTAATTATGGAACCAATGGGTTTTCATCCACTGATCACCAAGTAACTATAAGGGATTTCATCCTTAAATTATGTGGTTGACACACAAGTGCTTCAAATAATTTAGAATAAATTATAATGGAAATAGATATCAATTACAATGAGAGAGTTATCCTTAAGTAGAAAATGAGAAGGAGAAAGAGGAGAGGAATAATAAGGAGAGAGAGAATGGGCAAATAATTTCATGTGGGGACAAAACATGCTAGGTGGACAAGTTTGTATTCTTTTTTAGTGGTCAAAAGGTGAATCTTCTACTTAAGGCCAAATCACCTCCACTTCCATGTGTCTCTAAAATTGTGTCCTACCCTTATATGTGAGCCAACTTAGAATAGTGAATCTTGTCCCCCACTTCCCAAGTGCACACATAATATTTTAAACATGTCCCAACTCGATTTGACTTCTCCACATATTATAAATCATGACACCCAATAAAAAATGTGCCACTTTTTCTCCTTCTATCTTTTCCTTCAAGTTACCACACCATGTGATCACAAAATTCATCAAGTTGTCTCATTTATGGAATGGTACTCCTCACTCCATTCACATGCCTTAGATTCTATGGGAGACCCCCTGTAGGCCATGCAACATCATCCATAAGCCACCTCATTTATTGCATCATCACCTACATCACATGCCATATCACCAATGAATAGTGATAGTGAATAGTAAATCCATGAATAGTGCCTATATGAATAGTGACTTGGTGAATAGTGTCCTTGTGAATAGTGCTAGAGAAATATTAGAATGGCTAATTTTCCCACAACATCAAATTAATTGCAAAGGGGACATGACACAAACCCAAAAACACATTCTATGGTCACAAATAGGTTCAAGCATTTAAAATTATCCTCAATTACCTTCATGATTGGACCCTAAACCCTAAACCAATCACTTTATTTTTGATTAACATTATTTAGAGTAATAATTATGTTCATAAGACTTAATTTGGCCCAAATCACATCACTCATTACCCCAATTGACTAATTAGCTCAATCTATGATGATGTGGGGGCCAATTGAGCCCAAAATCACATTTTGTAGTCACAAATAGGTTAAAAGAGCTAAATTTGGCCCTAATTACCTTTTCCATTAGATCTTATACCCTAAAACCCAAACCCTATATAACCTAATCCTTAAACCTTAAATCATAAACCATATTTAACTTAAACCATTCAATTTAACCTCACTTAATTATGTTCATAGGGCTCAATTAAATGCCAATCACATTACTTATTGGCATAATTGATTGATTGGCTTAATTTTTGATGGCATTGGGGTTAATTATGCCCCAAATCACTTTATATACTCATAAATGGGTTTAAGTAGCTCAATTGCCTTCGTGATTGTCCACCCTAAACTATAAACCAGTCGATTTAGCCTCAATTAACATCTTTTAGAGTAATAATTATGTTTACAAGGCTTAATTTGGCCCAAATCAAATCATTCATTACATTAATTGACTAATTGGCTCAATCTATGATGATATGGAGGCCAATTAAGCCCAAAATCATGTCATGTAGTCACAAATAGGTTAAAGGAGTTGAATTTGACCCTAATTGCTTTCATGACTAGACCTTATATCCTATAACCTAAACCCTATATACCCTAAGCCTTAAGCCCTAAACCCTAAACCTTAAATAATAAACCATATTTACCTTAAACCATTTGACTTAACCCCACTTAATTATGTTCATAGGAATAAATTCAATTCAAATCACATTACTTATTGGCCAATTGGATAATTGGATCAATTTGTGATGGCATTGGGGCTACTTGTGCCCAAAATCACTTTTTGTACTCAAATGGGTTCAAACAACTCAATTACCTTTATGATTAGACCTTAAACCCTAAATTATAAACCCTAAACCAATAAATTTATCCTTAATTAGCATCATTTAGAGTAATAATTATGTTCATAGGGCTCAATTTAACCTAAACCACATCACTTATTACCCCAATTGACTAATTAGATCAATCTATAATGATGTGCCCAAGGCCAATTAAGCCTAAAATCATATTATGTAATCACAAATAGGTTAAAGGAGCTCAATTTTTCCCATGTGCCTTCATGATTATACCTTATACCCTAAACCTAAACTTGATATACACAGCCCTAAACCCTAAATCATAAATAATCGTAAACCCTAAACCTTAAAACAATCAATTTAACCCCACGTAACATCCTTTAGAGTAATAATTACATTGACATGGCTTAATTCAATGTAAACCACATTACTTATTGGCTTAATTGACTAATTAGCTCAATTTGTGATGTTATTAGGGATAATTATGCCCAAAATCACATTTTATAGTCACAAATAGGTTCACGTAGTTCAAATAATCCTTAATTGCCTTCATAATTGTACCCTAAACCATATACCTTATACCTTAAACCACAAGTTATGAGTCTGAATTAAAATTAATATAAAAAATATATAACAAAATAATAGGATGGTGAAATTTATGTGAAATGCATTTCACCATAAACTATGTACATGATAAATCGATGTATGTGGTACTACTATGTACATGGTACTACCACTCATGTGGTACTTCCATATGCAAAGCACTTATGCATACTTGGTTCTTATATTTCAATTTTTAAACACATTCTTGAAGGCTCGAGAATGGCTTGGATTCTTGAGCCTAAGGCACGGACCTGCAAACACACAATTGAATGCATGTTTTTGAATAAAAATAACAAAATTCAACTTCATCCATGCTAAACACTATCAATTTTATCGAACTTTTTATTGAAAATATTACTACAACATTGACTACACTCTCTTCTTCTTATATATATATATATATATATATATATATATATATATATATATATATATATATATATATAAGAAGAAGAGAGTGTAGTCAATGTTGTAGTAATATTTTCAATAAAAAGTACGATGAAATTGATAGTGTTTAGCATGGATGAAGTTGAATTTTGTTATTTTTATTCAAAAACATGCATTCAATTGTGTGTTTGCAGGTCCGTGCCTTAGGCTTTATATATATATATATATATATATATATATATATATATATATATATATATATATATATATATATATTCATTACTTTTAGGTTGTTATCTATATTTATTCCTAAGTAAGTCTTTTTATAATGCTATATGCTACAACTATACATGTTCATCTTTGTTTATGTATCTTTTTTATTTGTTGATTCAAACTAAAATATATATATATGGTTGCAAACTAGACCTAATTCTATACACATTCAAAAAGAAAATTCCAATTTTTTATAACTTTTGAGGTAGTTAGGGGGGCTACACGGTCAGCTATACATTATTGATCATATTTTAGAGTCTATTGACTTGTGAAATTAATTTTAAAAATATATGGGTTACAAACTAGATGATCTTATCTAACTTTCCACTAAAGGGTTTAAAACAAAACTAAATGATGCTCAAAAAATGATGGGCCACATAGAAAGCTATTTACTTAGATTTTTCCAAAAAATAGTACTACCTCTTCAAATTTATGACATTTGACCTACTTATACTTGACCATTCAAAAAACAAATTTAGTTTAGAAACTAGATTCAAAATGCAACAATTCATATTCACATGATGTCTTCAAATTTTAAATGTAGGTGTCTCAAATAATCTGTACAAGTTGAGGTTTTTTGTTTTTAAGGGAAAACATCTCCACTTAAGACCCCCTTTTGGTCCATCATTTCCCTGCAATTACCCATAAATTCTAGGAGATACAAAAAAGGGATGAGGTTGGGATCGTGCCCTAGAAGAATTTAACGGAATGGATACCCCTTAGTCCTTGGCACGAAGCTAAAGAATCATTATATACACCTAATCCATGCAAACATAAGGTTTCAATCTCAAATAAAAATAAAAATAATCAAGTTATTTTAATTTGAAAAACCATCTTATTACTTTACTATTTGTAGTTAAATTTTAAAATGGTTTATTCAATAAAGAACAAAAAAAAATTCATTAAATATATATTTTTAAAATTAAAATAATTAAATTATATAAATTTCATTTTATATTAACATGTGTTATTTTCATAAAATAGTATTTAAACTAATATGTATTTTTTAAATAAATCTATGTAAAAGACGTCGAGAGATATCATTTTTCAGGTGCTTATTCCACTTATATCACAAATATAATATCATATAGGTGTTACTCTATGAGTACTGTAAAATAAAGTAGTGGAGAGAAGACCACATCTCTTGAAGAACAAAATTGAGCCTAGTTTTGATGGACCTAAAATGTAAGAAGCATGCCTTTGATAACAAGGAAGACAATTTCCATAAGAATTGATTCCCTGACTAAAGACATGG